>JAASGW010000719.1:0-14491 GCA_023334395.1 Phytopythium sindhum | reverse complement strand
GAACAGCAGCTCCGTGGTGCCTCCGGTGACAAGAAGGAGTTCTTCGGGTGGCCATGGTTCGGTGGCTACCGCGGCTTCGGCTGGGGCTGGCCGTACGGCGGTGGCTGGTGGTGAGCGTCGCTCGTTAACTTCGAGGTCGTGGCGAGATGACAGCCACTTGGATGTCGTCAGGAAGGTGCTGTTAGCGATGGTAGGTCACTCAAGTCCCTCTTAGTGCACTCGATGCTATTTGAATAAACTTTGATCGCTTTCTCAACGGATGACGCGTCGTCTACTCGATGTGAAAAAGTCCCAACTCACATCTCATTGCGGCCATTGTCCAAGGCAGTGAGCAAACCTAACCAGCAAGAAGCACGGAGATCACCGAGAACCAAATCATCGCAGAAACGAATCGCTCTCCCAACAGTTCATAGCGGCTTGAAGGACGAGAAGTTGGCACCAAACGCTAGGAAAATGGTCAAGCAGAACTACTGTAGCTTGGATTGGAATCACGTGAACAGCGACGTAGTGACGTCGAGGGAGCTAAGGTGCGCTATCTACATCTTTCTAGCGCCTGGTTGTAGGGTATGTAGGTGCTAGAGCTCCCTCAACGACCCCGTAGTCGTTCGTCAAGAATTCTCAATGGATCAAAGCGCTGCACATGACTACCAACGCCGCTTGCCGATGACTTCAAGCTCGGACTTTTCCTCGCACTGTTCTTCGCACCACTCATGCAAATTTCTCGACAAGACTCAATACCATAGCCTGCTTCTGTCCAAACCGAGCGATGATCTATTGCATCCTCACTTCGCAACACGAGCACAACCCATCACAGCTACCAACAAGCTCCGTTCCCCAAGCTCTCGTCCATCTCCCGTCAACTATGAAGACCACCGCCATCGCTTTCGCTGTTCTTGCAGGTGTCGCCACTGTTGCTGCTGCTGCTGCCGACCCGGTTGCCGGCGTCAAGAGCAACGAAGTCGTCTCTGCTCCCGCTGCTGCCGCCGCTCCCAAGTCTGAACAGCAGCTCCGTGGTGCCTCCGGTGACAAGAAGGAGTTCTTCGGGTGGCCATGGTTCGGTGGCTACCGCGGCTTCGGCTGGGGCTGGCCGTACGGCGGTGGCTGGTGGTAACCTTGCTCTATGTGCCAGACTGCGCTGCAAAATGATACCCGCTCGAATATTTCGATGGTGGTTGCGAGTGTCGCGAAGATGCTAGTCGCATGATAATGAACCATGGACACACTTTGCTTATCGCATCTCATCGGTAAGCTTCCGATTCTTCTCGATGGTGAACTAGCTGATACCGCTCATAAGCTCGCCGAATGTCGCATCCGCACAAGAATGTGGCGACAACAGATGCTGCCCAAACAAGGGTTTCACAATTTCACACGCACGCACCCTGCATATTTATAAGGGTACTTCGAAGTAATAACATCTCAAACTTACCTCGCCACAGCTCGCCAATTCGCAGATCACGCGAGCCGCTGCTAGTGCTCGTGGTGCGCGAGGGGGGTGTAGGCGGCGTCGTACCAGTCACGCGTCGTCGACAGTCCGCGCCAGCCTCGAAGGGGTCGCTCGGCGGCGTATTGTGCAAGGCAGTGGAGAGCCGTTTGCTTCTCAGCGAATTTGACCACCACCCCGGCGACGATCACGAGCAGGATGCCCTCGTGGATGTAGTTGATGAAGGCGAGGCCGCAGATAAACGCCACCAGCAAGTTCACGATCGATCCGGCGTTCCAGATCGCAAACTGTTCATTACGCATGAAGAGACAGAGAAATAAATCAACGCGACTTCATCTTCTCCCAATTCAACATCGAAGAGCGATCGCACCTGCTTGCCGTAGAAGACACTCTTCCGCGTGACGAACGCGAGGCCAACCAGCGGCGCGCCGACGATTGCCGCTGGAAGAATGCTAAACACGGACCAGAGCGCCGCCTAGAAATATACACACAAGCAGTCAGTACTTTGATGTTGTTCGACGTGACCACGGTTCAACATGTCATGAACTCACCCTCGAACAGCCCGAGTCTTCTGCAGTCGGGTCGCCAACTTGGACGCAGTAAAACTCCATCAGGATCCAGAATGCGATGGCCATATCGACGATCACGAGCAAGACAAGCGCCGCTGGCACTGTCCACGAGTGAGCTGGGGCCGCCTTGACGGGTCCACGCTCGTGGCGCAGGCGGAACAGAGGGTAAAGTGGCTGCCAAAGCGTGAGCAGCGCACGATGCAGCGCACTATTCTCGCGCGTCAGCTGCTTCACAAGCCGCGCGATTCGCCCGGTGCCTTCCCCATTCGACTTGACTGGGTCCTGGCGCGACCGTGGGGAGAGCAACGGGCGCCGTCCGTCGTTTTCGAATGACTCGCCTCCATTGTCACCGCCGGAAGGTTGAGGCGTCGCGAACAGAGCTTCCATCCGGATCTGAGATAAGCGGAACGTCGCGGGGCGCGGGTCCTCCTCGACTGGCCAGCGGCTGCCACTGTTATCATCTGCCACTGGTGCTCTATCGCTTTCGATTTGACGTGCAATCGAGCCGACTTCTGTGCTGGACGATAGGCGAGCGATGCGAAACGCGAGCTTGAATGATGTGCCGGTCGCGTATTCTTGATAGACGCGCTCAATCTGTTCGGCATCGCCCTCGAAGCGGTCAAAGCACTGTGCGTTCGAGTCGAGTGGCGAAGCAACAGCCCGCCCGACGCAAAACGTGCCGAACTCGAGTAAGAAGTCATCGTCCACGTGCTGCTTGTTGAATTCCTGCACGAGGAACATCACGTCGCGAGTCACGTTGGCAGCCTCGCGGACCCGGCGAGCGCGCGACAAAGGCTGCGGCAGTACGCGTAGCAGCGCATTGACATCTGCAACGAACTCGATCCAGAAGCTCTGCTGCAGCAGCGCGAGCCGCGAAGGTACCGCACGCACGAGCACGTCGTTCGTGTCGAGGTAGAAAGGGCGGAAGAACGACCCGCTGCCGGCCACAACAAGTACGATATCCTCGTCCGCCCCGCTATCCGGTGACGACGGCATCAGCACGTCTATATAGGTCAGGGAGAAATCCGGGCTGGTGCACAAAAAATACAATGTGCATGAGAGTCAGGAGGCTGCCAGGATTGGGTGGCTCAGTATGAAGAACGAAGTCGGTCACATACCTGAAGCCGACCTTGGTCTTAGCGGCGTACACGCGGAAGTTCATCTCGCGGAAGAAGCGAGCGCCAGTCGCATCAACGTACTTGGCCAGTCGCTCGACACGCATAAGCTGGCACCGACGGAGCAGCAGCGTGCCGAGTGGCGGCACTAGACACCACACGATCCGGATACCCCAAGCTTCCCATCCATTCGCGCCGTCCCAGTGAAGAAGCTTGTTGCACGCGGCTGCAAACTCAGCATATGCGCCATCCTCAACGATATCACGCAGTGACGTGGGCAAGAAGTACGGGTAAAGTCGCCAAGGGCGGTGCGGATCATTGTCGCCGTCCAGGTACAGCCGTGCGACGTGGGTGCCCAAGTCCTGGTCCGTGAGTCGCGGAGTCAGGTCGCGCGTGAGACTCATCAGCGACTGTTCGTCGCGTTCTCGTTGCGCGCGATACGCGTCATACCTGAGCGACTTGAGCTGGGCACTGCGCCGAGACAGGCACGCCCATGTGCCGAATATGAGCGCCGTGAACAATGCGACGAGCGCGAGAAAGCCAAGAAGACCGCCGATAGGTTGGATAAGGCGCTCGAACGGAGTGAGGCAGCCGAGGCCCGTACGACCTTTGTCGCACGCATACGAGCAGTTGCCGCGCATGTTAAACTCCGCGTGAACAGGCTTGTGTGTACACGCGTGACATTCGGTGCTGCCTGCAACCAGCGTCGTCTCGCCGATTCCGCATAGCGTGCAGTTTGCGCTTCCTGACGCGGTTGTGATAGAACCAATCGGGCACGCGGCACACTTGCTGCAGCCTGGATCAGCCGCGAACGTTCCCGGGGCACACAGCTGGCACTGCTTTCGGCCAGTCTCCGCCGCGAACGAGCCTGCGGGGCATGGGATGCACGACTTGCGGCCGAAGTCTGTGTTGAACTGACCGAGTGGGCACAACGCACATACGTCCGCTCCTGCATGAGCTGAAAAGGATCCAGGGTCGCACGGAGCGCACTTGGAAAAGCGTTGTGGGCTGTGGCTACCCGCGGGGCACGGCAGACAAAGAGCACCGCCGCGTCCTGGGCGGCAATTGGACGCAACCAAGATACCGTCCCCACCGTTCTCGCCGCCACTTTTGCCTTTCCCGCCAGTCGCCGTGATCACGCCGCCATTTTTGGCGAACTCCTCGCCACCGCACTCCGGACAAGGCGAGGTACCATCATCTTGGTAAGCAACGCGCACGATCCCTCCTCCTCCTCCACCACCGAATTGACCTTGATCGTTCGCGTCTGCGATATCCGCCGACTTCGCCTCCGAGTCCCAGACGGTAGCTGGGGCGTCAGCAGAGACCGAGCTTGTAGCGACCTCACTCAACGCAAGAAGCGACATGCTACCAACAGCGTCAGCGGCAGCAGCAGCTTCCCCGCCAGATGCGTCGATCAGTCCGCCGCCAGTTATTTCAGTCGCGACAATCATGATGGAGCCGCCCGCCCCACCACCGCCTCCGCGTGAACCCTGTCCACCACTCGCCGCGACAACTGCTCCCTTCGTCACATCCAGTCGCTTTGCGCCAATGTAGACCATTCCGCCGCCGTTACCTCCCGTAAGTTTGTTGGGCATGTCGCCGCTTGTTGCACCGCTGCCCGGCCATATGGGCCACTTGTCCTTCGCATCGGCTGCCAAAGAAGACTCGGAATCGTAGGCTTTACCTCCACCAGAGCTGCCGGGCAGCACGTTTCCACCGCGCCCACCGTGACCGGCGCCACCACTCGCGTCCCCCACTACCTGACTCGCCCCCGGCCCGACGCCCGACGCGCATCCAAGTGAGCGACTGGACACGGTGCCCGAGATCGTGATCGTATTGGCGCTACACAACAGCGTTGAGCCAGCTGACACGTTGCTGATGCGTGCGGTGTCTGATGCAAATACGCTGATCGCATAATACAGGCCATTGTCGTCGGGATCTTCCCGACGAGCTGACAGCAGATCGCTCGTCGTGTTGAGAGCCTGGCACGTATCTTCGTTGCCGTGGAGTGGGACTGCTTCGCACTCGGCTAGAGGTCCGCTGTCTACATTCAACACCGTCACGTTGCGAGCTGATACCCGTAGCTTGAGGAACGGGGTACCGAAAGGCATATCGATCGTGGCAGTGCCGCCTGCGACTGCGCGGAGCGTCGTGGCGCCAAGCTGCTGCACAGTTTGTGGGCGGAGCTCCAGGTCGCGATTTGTTGTGAGCTTGACAAGAGCGGTAGGGTCGCCCAGGAAAGGAGTCACGAAGGGCTCACCGCCCCCAATTGGCTGCAAGAAGCCCTTGACCTGAATTCCACCTTCGGCGTCGATCAACAGCTTCTCGCGGAACTGGATTTCCGTATACTGGTCAACGGATACTGCGCCACCACGAGATGACACATCGAGTCGGTGCGCCATCATATACGCATTGAGGAATGCCACGCTAGTCGCTCCGTCTAGCGACACAGCAAACAAGTCGCGTGCATCGAGTGATGACGGGCCAACGTATCCCTAGATGGTGACAGCAATTCACATTCTGAGCGGTCAATATCAGCTACTACAGAGTGAGACAAGGTGCTTCTCACCTGGATCGATATCTTGGCGGCGCTCACGTCAATTCGTTCTTCCCGCCCAAGCATATTCAACTGTGATCCCGAGTCAAGCTGCGAGATCAATGTGCCAGTACATTAAGAATAAGCGTCAACACCATGCCGTATTAGCCTTCAAATCCGTCAGATACGTCATTCCAAGCGATACGTACCACAATTGAGCTCGCCACACCTGAAATGCTCAGCTGTATCACCACAAAACAACATGATGCCATCGAGTTGGCCCGAATCCAATCAGATCCGTCGAACATGACACATGCACAGAGAAGCAATGACAAACCTTTCGATGCAAAGACGTCGCACACGCAGCCGCTCCTCCTGTGATGAACACATTCGCTACATGCTCGGGGAGAAATGGTTCACCCTGGGACGTGAAATCGTAAATTGGAGTGCACCCATAGATCTGGATGCGCTTTGAAGGCCCAACGTGGGCGCGCCGACCGCCTTTGACAAGTAAGGTCGAAATGGTGGGAATCCCATCATCCGCAGCAAGACCACTACTGCCACCGCTGCTCTCAACGTCTCGCACGTCATGTCGGAGCTTCAGTATGGTGCCGTCAGCGCCAAGTTGGCACCATCCGATGACCAAACTATTGATGCTTGGACTGACGGGCACCCCACCGCCATAAGCCTCAACCGCGGACGAGTTCAGCTCCTCTCCCTTGGCGGCATCAAACACTATGCGCCCGCCGCCGCCTCCACCGCCGCCGCCTTCGTCGTTGTCGGGGTCATAAATTGCTGGCTGCCCGCCATTTGCCTTGACGTTTGAATTGCCGTATATCCGCTCCCCAGCTGACACGATGATGGTTCCGCCTGATCCAAAGCAAGCATGAATGAGAGCGATCAGACCATATCTAACATCGATCATGGGATAAATAGTGGTGGCACATGCCCGATCCGGCGCTGTCAGAGCAGTCCAAGCACGCGTCTGCGCCGACGGCGAGGAGCGATCCATTGGTATGCACACTCTTGTTGGCCTCCAGTACGATGCGACCGCCGCCCCGCGCTTCATCGCTGCCTCCACCACTGCCGTAGCCTCGGAAGCTGGCCATAGTGCCGCTTACGTCGCCGATGTCGCGGAAGAACCTGTTGGACCCCACCTGCTCGCACGTAGAGTGCAGCATCGACAGAGACGCGCCACCAATGCCGCCATAGCTGGCACCCATACGGGAACCCAGCCATGAGTAGTAGCCCGGCCCGAACTTGAGGCCGCGCGCTGACACATTGACCGCGGACGCGCCGTCCATTTCGATGCTGTGGGCGTGAATCTCCACGGCGCTCGCAAAGATCGAGCTGTTGCGGATGCGCACGACCGTCAGCGATGCGTTGAGATGCAGCAGGAGCTCCGAGTGCACGGTGTTCATGGGAGCGAGCGCCGAACCGTCCAGCGACGCGTTCCAGATCTCCAGCACGTCCAGCGCGGTCAGCTCGGGCACCTGGAGCTCGCAGGCGACGTAGTACTCATTGTACGACCCGATAGAGCGCTCGCGCGAGCACTGGGAGCAGCATATCGATAGATACGATGCATTAGACGCTGTGACAGCTCAACAATGATTTGGATACCCAGTCACCTTGAAGATATCGCGGATATCCGTCTTCGATGAGATCGTGTACATCTTCGGATCCGCAGCAGACGCCGCCACAACAAGCGCCAGCAACAGCAGCAAGTAATATGCTTCATATATCAGCGAATGGCGCGGCGATAGGTAGCGCCCGTGGCCGAGGAAGCCGCTGCTACCACCGCCTGTCCACTGCTTCCACCCCATTATGCCTCCCTCCCCTTCTTGATGACTTTCCTTTGAACCAGGAAGGCGCAGAGTGATGGTCGATAAGAGATGTTCCGAGCTCATTTTTGATCTGAGACACCGTATGGAGCGCTCCAGATCTAGATGTGGGACACACTCTCACATGTGGAGCGGGCTACATAGAAGTATAGGACATAAGATGGAGCGCCCCACACTTATTAACAGTTGAGATGTTTCCCCCGAACTAGCACACAAGTTCAAGGCGAAAGAAAGCGCGAGCAATAATGGCGGCGGAGCTCGAAGTGATCAATTGTCGGCGGTTCCTGCAAGCCTGGGCGCGCTTCCGGGACACGCAGGCGCCCCAGCAGGATGCCGAGTCACTGTTCCAGGTGTGTTGGCATTCCTTCCAGATTATACGAGCGAGGGGCAGGCTGCCCACGATAGACACGTGTCCGATCGATGAGAGTTCATGACGCTCACGCGCGTTTGTGTGCGTGCAGTATCGACTGATGGCGCAGCACTTCCAGCAACTTGTCGCGCAGGATGAGGTGCATTGTGTGAACGTAAGCGCTGACCTACGATACTGCATAGGAGCCTGACGAATGCTGAGATATGCCTTTGACAGGCCGGGGAGAAGCTGAAGGCGATGGAGATAGAACTGGCGCCCGTGGTCAAGGAGATCGAGCACCTTGCGAGCGAGCAGGACGACGTGTTCATGCGCTTCCGAGCACCGTCGTTTGCGCGGAGGCACCCGCGGAAAACGGCAACGTCGCGCTTATCGCCGCGGTCGCCTGGTTCCCCTACAAGAGAATCAACTGTTGTGAAGGAGAAGCATGCGCGCGAGGAGGTTCCACCTCTGCGTGAGGACGGACCGGAGGGACCGGCCAGTAACGACTGGGAGCTGGACGCGCATGATTTCGAGGCCATGCTCGACGACTCGCTGGCGAGGCAAGAGAAGCTAATGGCACGAGCGCTTCGCAAACGACTAGGGTGAGTCCTGCGCCTTAATGAGAGAGTCGGCGGATATGCACACCACAGACGCTGACTGATGGCAACAAAATCACATTCAGGCTGGAGGATCGCCGCAGGCGCGAGCAGAAGACGGCGTCCGAGGCGGTGGCGCACGCGGAGCAGGAGGTGCTGCAGTCGGAGATGGCGGAGCTCGCCAAGCAGCTGAAGGAGCGCACGCAGACGATCAACCAGTCGCTGGTGGACGACGTCAAGATCCTGGACGCCGTGGGCCAGAGCGCCGAGTCGAACACGACGCTGCTAGACCGGGAGAACGAGGTGCTCAAGAAGCAGCTCGCGTCCAGCATCGGGCTCTGGACCACGCTCTGGCTCATCGCCATGGCCGCCGTCGTGTTCGTGATCATGTACCTGTTCATGAAGGTGTTCGGCCGCCGCTGGTGAGCCGGAGCCTCCTGCTCGTATAGCGGTGAGGAAGCAGCACGGGATGGCGCTAGGGCAGCGACAGACGTGTGGTTGAATGTGGCGACACACAGCTGGCGCAGGTAACAGAGGCGTATTGAATGCAATCGCATGATGCAAGAGGCGGAACCCAGCGAGGAAAGTGACGCAAGGTCACGAGTACAACGAGTACATGCGACTTGAACACGAGACGGAGGTGGTGGAGCGCATCATACGACACTTCGGCCCGTACACGCAACAATACAGTATGCTGTTTCGTGTCTTTATTCACGAGAATGAATCTGCCGCTTCAGGATCTGGATCGGAGCTCCACATAGTGAAACGCAGCTTAACACTGTACACCACCGCGGTGGGGCGAGAGGAGAGCGTTTCGTTAATCGAGACACGCAGCGGAAGGGAAGGGAGAGACGAAGAAACCCAGGCGCCAGTAGTGCGCGTCGCTGTGCACCGAGAGCGCCGGAAAACGACCGGAACGGCGCGCTTCGGTTCGCAGGTGGCAGCCTTCCATGCAGAAAAAATGGGCCACCTTCCCTTTCGCCCCATTCCCCGCGCTTTTCTCGCGTTCTCGGCGTCTGGCCTGAAAAGAAACAAATATACATACAGGCGGCTTTCTTTGATTTGAAGACGACTCCAGCTCTGACGCTGCCCATGGCACAGCTGCAGCATGCTGTCGCCTCCGCTCCTATTGATAGCGCACCAGAATGGTTTGGTGCCCCGGAATTCTGTAATCAGAGCAGGTTTTCTCTGGTCGGGCTGAACCGTCCCATAGAGTTCTGCCGAGCGATTGCTTTCCCCAAGCACCAACGGGATCGGGTCGTTTCCTATTTTTTTCGGTCCTGCCCTAGCCCTCGTGCGTTTGTGCAGCCAGATGCGAGGACGACCATACAGCCGCCAGTATACTTTAGCCCCGTTAAACCGCGGTTCAACCAGCTGAGGTTGAATGCTAAGGTTGCGCAGTTAGTGTCGCATCACCAGACGAGGCGGCATGCCAATGCAAACTCCAGCACAACCCGCCGACACGTCGACCGTTCTTCGTGCGTGTCCGGAGCCTTGCGGCCCCCAACCCGCTCCCCACTGGAATTCCCAGATACGCCGGCTGCTTGCTTGCTTTTTTTGCCAATCCGACCCACGTGTAACCACAGCGTAACCTCATTCGCCGATCAGCAACACAACACCTGCGCGAGCATACGAGCGCTCATTCGTCGACCTGCGCGCTGGACGGCAAGAGGTTACGGCAACCAAACCGGGCGTAACCCCCGCGACAACTAAGAACACCTCGCTCTCCAAGCGGAAGGCGCCACTAAAAAACCCGCCAACTTCCAAGCAAGAAGCGCACCTCTATATATAGACCAGACGATTGGAACGCGGTTCTAATGTGGGCTCTAGGACAAGCAGCGGCAGCGAGCGGGTCGCTCGTGGGCGCATGCGCCGCGGCGGCACTGCAGGGCGAGCTGCGCGCGCAGCTGGTGCGGCGCAGTGGCCGCGTGTTGGCCACCGCGTACCGGACACAAGCGCATCGCGCGGCTTTCGTGTCTGCCGGCGCGTCAGGCGCGAGCAGCGGCGTGCTGGGCGGCAACACGCGGCTTGGCATCGCCATGGTGGGCGCTGCGGCGATCACCATGGGCCTCGAGCTGGAGCGCGAGACCTCTGTGGCCCACGCACGCGCCGCGCTGGAACTCGAGCCCGACCGGTCGCTCCAGCAGCAGCCGTACGCCAAGCAGTCGGAGCAGCGGTGGCAGCTCTTCGACCAGATCGGGTCGGGCGCGTTCGGCACGGTACGCATCGGTATGCACGAGGAGTCGGGTGAGGTGGCAGCCGTCAAGATCATCGAGCCCGCGCGCAACAACTACGCGGCGCTGCAGCGCGAGATCACGGCCCTGCAGCTCGTCAAGGCGCTCGGAGGACACAGCAGCATTGTCGACCTCAAGGACGTCTACATGGATGGAAAGAAGGTGTACCTCGTGACGGAGCTCGTGCGCGGCGGCGAGCTATTCGAGACCATCGTGGCGCGCGGAGCGCTCAGCGAGGACCATGCCGGCGCCATCGCGCACGAGATCGCCAGCGCGCTCTCGTTCATGCACCACCACGGACTCGTGCACAAGGACATCAAGCCCGAGAACATTCTGCTCACGACGCGCGACGGCAAGGACCACAAGAAGAGCAACGTGAGCCTGGTCAAGCTGGCCGACTTCGGTAGCGCCGGCCCGGCGTCCACGACGCACACGCACATGGACGACATCGGCACGTCAGCGTATCTGCCGCCCGAGCTGCTGGCCAAGGGTGTGTGCACCTCGGCTTGCGATATGTGGGCACTCGGCTGTGTGCTCTACATCATGCTGAGCGGCTCGCACCCGTTCGACCTGGACGGTACGGCCTCGGACGCCGTCGTCGAGCGCCGCATCAAGAACGACCCGGTCACGTTCGACGTGGCCGCGTGGCAATCCGTCTCGGCTGATGCCAAGGACCTCATCGTCAAGCTGCTGCACAAGGACCCGACGATGCGGCTGACGGCCGACCAAGTACTTCAGCACCCGTGGATCGTGGCCCGGTCGCACGCGCGCTCCGTCACGCATATACCGGTCATGGCGACGTCGTCGGCCGCCGTGAAAGCCAAGGTTGCGTAGGGAAGATTCTTTCTCTGCGTATTTATGAGCGACGCGCGCGCTCAGTGCCGAGTGGATGGGAACGTGTTGGCGTTGCCAGCCGACAGAAGCGGCGCGCCTCCATCGTCAGCCATCCAGCCGTCCACGTGTCCGCTTTCGCACACGACTGTACCAAAGACAACCCCGCTTAGTGGCACGGGGCTTGCATGCACATATTACCATAGACTCTCCTTTCCTAGACGCATAATAGACTGACCAACAATTTTGGCTCGCTCTCTTGTGATGGTGTTGAGTTGGTGTCTTCGAGTGGTATCTGCTCCGCCTTGACGAATGTGATCGCCACACGTTTCATTCACCTCATCATGCCAAGACTGTGGCCTCCTGTCACACTTTCCATGATCTCCCAGGGACTCGGACTCGTCCCATTGTGTTGATGTGACTTGCAACCGTAGCAGTGCACGCGTGGCATTTTCGCCTGCGAGCGTCCTGCTTTGCTAGCTCTCCATCGAATCGGAGGGTGCTCTGCTCTAGTTTACATGCAGGCACGCATCTTTCGTTTGAGGAATGTGCGGAGAGAAACCAGGACAAACAGCGGATGGAGAAGACGCCGCGTGCTGCCCAACTATATCGCCCCGACTTTCGTATCGCATTATTCAAATGACCACCCTGCACACAAGCTTGTTTCACAAGGTGGAGATACCAAATGCTGGCCGCGCGCGTGCCGCTCCGTCCAGAGACGATAGCGCCAGCCTTCCAAGTCACATGCACACACAAACACAAGGCACGCATGGCCACAGATACACTAGACACTGTTACGCCGTCTCAATCGACTTGATCGGCACTCAGGAACAACAGGAAATGAGACCAACCATCGCGCCCTCGCGCCTATCGACCAGTCGTCCGCACCTCCGCCCCTGTTGGCCAGTCAGCGCGCGACGCACCATCACAACCTTCTAGATTGATAGAGACCGTACTTAGCCGAGAACGTTTTAAGCATGTTGTGGAACCTTGACCAACGCCGCGATGTTTTAAACATCAAATCCGGTGTGGTCCACAGCAATTTAGCGTAATAGTGGCGGGGCCTTGAACAAGCAGATGGGGTGGGGTCACTTCAACATCCCCAAGACAAGTTCGGCAGAATAGGTCGTGTGGTGCGGGCGGCATTTTCAAGCCGCACACACACAAGCGCAAGGGCTTCGCGCGGCTTCGCTCACTGGACTTCTTGGAGCGCCATCGAGGGTGTGGTGATCTTCTATAACTCGGACCGCGCCGCGCCACTTGCGCGTTGCCTACGCCTCAAGTTCAAGCACGAGCTCCTGATAGCCGCCGAGGACATGTACATGGGCCATTCGTCTACAGCGGCGCCAGTGATGCCGTGGCGGTGCAACATCGTCCCGTCCTCAGCCTTACCTCAGTGTTCCATCGTCCGCATCGTTGAGCCCAAGATCGGCGACTGCGGCTGCTTTGTCAAGTGCTTCGCCAAGACCAACAATATTAGGCGCTAAGGTCTATAGTCAAGATCGTGATTCGACAAGCGCAACGAGTGGCCCAAGGTTTCACATTGTTTGTTACCACGAGAACTCGGTCACGGCTGTATCGCTGCAGCCCCTGGGAATGCCAAGCTTATAGAGTGAACAACACGCAGCGTTTTGTTTAGCATAAACTGTCCTGCAAAGTTTCATTCAGATGATGCGTCGTCGTCATCGCCGCCGTCGTCGTCTTGGGTGTTTGAACTCTACTCTGACTATATATTTTTAACCATTTCCAGCGTCAGGATGTGAGAACGCAAAGCAGATCCACGCCACCAATAACAGGCAGACAGTCAGCCCAAACAGGAAGCACAGCATCTTCCGAACGCGTCGAAGAACCAAATGCCAGTCGATATTTCTGCAGCATCCATCAGCACGCGTAGGCTCCGGCCCTGCTTCGTCCATCGGGTCGGCGATGGCGGCATTATCCTTCGCCATGGCATCGGCCACCGCAACGGCGACGTGGTTCTCTGCCTTGACATCAGCCAATACGTTGTCCTCCGCCTTGGTATCAGTCACTACAATCGAGACAGTAATGATAGACCCGTCGTCTGAGTCGGTATCCGCGACCACATCGATCGAGACCATGCGTCGTCGACTCGCTTCGTTTGGTGTTGGTATTTTGGTATGATTTCGAGAACTGAGCAGTGGGAGACCACGATCAAACAGGCGCAAGCTCACATTGATGCCCAGAAGCGGAAATGAGGTACCACTACGTGGCGCGTTCTCGCTTGATGCCTCCAGTTGCCACATCAATTGTTCGCGAGTATTTCCGCGCCAAGTTCTGCGCTTCGGACTGGGCTCACCAGCCTGCTCAGCAAGAGACAGCAGGGTCCTCTCGCTGAGCATGCGGATCGTGAGGAGAGACGCCAAACGAGCATTGTTCGGCCACCTATTACAGATCCCTCCAGCTTGCCCAACTTACTCAGAGAAATTTCCATTTCGTCGAGCAGAATTACAACGGGCGTCTTGGATTAAAGGTGCTTAGAGGATTGACAGGAACAATGACATATGAGCTGTGCATCTTTGGTCGTAGCTTCGCTTAGTTACAGCTAAGCTGGTTTGAGAAACGATAGTTTATAGGACGAGAATAGCAGATAGAAGCACAGCAACGTTTTTTCCGAGTTAGAGGCAAGGCTGACACACAGCAACAGGTATGCTTCAAGTCTGAATTTACCACATCACACAACAAGCTTCGCATCGTTCAAACGTCGTAGTGCGGCGTTGAGAACTGCAAAGAGGGATACTGGTACGTGTCAAATCGATACTCGGCTGGCATTAACGCGACAGAACTGCGTGCAACACGTTAATCACAACTCTGAAGCGGTTGTCATCTCGCCACGACCTCGAAGTTAACGAGCGACGCTCACCACCAGCCACCGCCGTACGGCCAGCCCCAGCCGAAGCCGCGGTAGCCACCGAACCATGGCCACCCGAAGAACTCCTTCTTGTCACCGGAGGCACCACG
>JAASGW010000718.1:0-14515 GCA_023334395.1 Phytopythium sindhum | reverse complement strand
CCATAAGCTCATTTCAATTCAGTTGCAAATTTTCCGCGTTCTTCTCAAGTCTCCGTTTCCTCCTTCCCTCCAAGTCGGGAAGTCAAGCTTCCTCTCTGCACAAACGCGCGTGCTGTGTTTTGGGGACTGTCGTGGACAGCGCCCCATTACACCCAGTAACCTTCCAATACCCTTGGTTAATTAATAATGATGAGCTGTGCCACATAACAGAGGGTCTACTGAACTAATACAGTGTCACCGAGGATACACGTGATGAAACTTCAAGTGCATCACCCACCAACTCAATTGCACATACAGATCTGAAGCACTGCGGCGACTTAAGTAATGCAAGGCGAGGAGACGCCGTCAATGCAATCTCATGACCGGCTAGAAGGGTTTTTCACCAAAGATCATGCCACAAGCGTCGCGATATGGGTTCATTTCCAATTTCATGCCATGCCCCAACACCCTTCTCAGCAACGCTGCCACCTGACCGTCTGGCAAAAACTGGTGCTCATCAAGCAAGCTCGTCAGACGGGTTGGACCCAAGCCAAGCTGGCCCGATGGGCCACCTCCACGATGACGCTGGCCGTCCCGTTATCTCGCCAAGGGGTCGACCTGATCCTTACCAGCGAAACCAAGCTCCGGGCGACTCCCGAGCGGCGCCGTGGCGCCAAGCACCTCGTGACCGACCCGGCCTTCAACTACTTCGACAAACGCATCGCCGCGCGCGTCGGCGTCATGGACGACCACCTCGAGACCGTCTCGGACGCGCTGATTATTATTGCGGCTGAGGACGTCGCTGACGAGCTCGACATCCCTGCTGCCGCCCGGCCTTCGTTTTCAAGCAGATGGCTGCAAAAGTTCAAGTTGCGGTGGGGTTACGCGCGCCGCCGGAAGCATGGTGGGGCGGCCAGCGTCGAGGTCCAGGCCGCACTAGACGGGCGGGCAAGGATGCTCAAACTGACCCGGCTGTACGAGAAGAAGGACGTCTACAGAATGGATGAGACGTCCTTCTTCTACAGGTCGGAGTCTCATTGGATCGTTTCTCGGAAGCCGACGGTCGCTGGGCGCAAGCAGAGTAAGGTTCGCATGACCTTGGCTCTTGCTGCGAACGCCGACAGTAGCGACAAGCTGTCGCCTTTCTTCATCGGCACCGCGATGGTGCCGCACGCACTCAGGGGGCATGATGTGTTCGAGGAGCTGGGCGTCACTTACACGAGCACACAGAAGGGGTGGATGACCTCCACCCGCTTCCTCCAATGGCTCCAAGCGCTCGATAACGACATGCGGGAGCAGGACCGGCGAATCCTGCTGCTCGTCGACAACGCCAGCCCCTGCGTTCGCCCCACCGTCCCCATGTCAAACGTCCGCCTCGAGTTCCTGCCCCCTAACACAATAACTGTTTTCCAGTCCATGGACCAGGGAGTGATTGATTGTGTTAAGCGAGGATTTACTAGGGTAAAAGCCAGGCATGCATATTTAGCATTCAAAAACAACAGTAGACAAAAGCAAGCGTCGGTTTACGACGCTATGCAGTGGGCGAGCGAGGCCTGGGAGTCTGTCAGTGCAGAGACTATTTGCAAATGCTGGTACCATACTAGCATTTTGTGGGATCCGCGAAAGCTTCCAGGCATCTTGAACCCATGTGACGAGGAAGCATTTTGACAAAATTTAAATCAGTAGTTGACGATTTTTTTTCTTGTGGGCTGTTGAATTACCTTGCATTTTTTATCTGTACTATTGGGCCACTAGAGGGAGGTTTTTCTGTATTCGAAGGCAAATCGCGATTTGTCATCTTGTACAACACTTGCACCTGCTTCTCGGTGCCAGCTGGCGATGGAGTTTGTGTGGAGCTGAATGACGGCCCATGGCCGCCCGCTCTCTACATTATAGAGACCGATGTGAAGTCTTTCAGAAGCTCTAGGCTAGAGCGTCTGAAGACTAGCCTCCTTTATGAGCTGGATCCCCGGTCCGACGGCTGTCAGTTCCGCTTTGGCAAGGCACCGGGCGTTGTGCGGCTTCCGTTGGCGCTTCCTGGTCGTCCAACATGCACGCGAAGCTATTGGAGACCACGTGCGACTTTGGCCTTGCGCAAACTGGCGCTGGATGCGATCGGACGCTTGCGTCGTATGATGCGGATGCATATGTGGAGGCACAGGTGCAGTACCTCGCCGTGGGCGCCGTAATGGTCATCGTCACGGGCTTCCTGTACCGGTGCGCGGAGCGAAACAACTGTGCTAGGCTGCAGCAACGTTCGCTGCTGCTATGCTTCTACGCGTCACTCACATTCGCGGCTCGAGGGATCGACCCGGGCAGCTACAAGCACATCCTGCCACGGACCATTGTCAACCTCCTGTCGAGCACGTGCACTGCTGCGCTTTACTCCATCTAGTAAGTCGGCAACCCGCTAGCGCTGGGCTATCCGGCCAGTTATCTAACGACTCGCTATGCATGCACACAGTATTCTGTCGCTGGTGTACTGGGCCACGATTATCCAGCAAGGCGCTGGGCTGGAGCGGCCGCCCAAGCTACAGTGCCTCCAGTACGCGTCGATCTCGGCCATCTGGACGTTCTACGTGCTGCTGAGCATCAGTTCGTTCCTGTCCAAGGGCTTCTTCACGATTCAGATGACAATGATCGAGATGCTGGGCAGCGCCGGGTTCCTCTTGTTCGTCAGCGTTGCCTTCCTGGTGTATGGAATTCGAGTGATGCGCCGGTTGCGCGACTTCGAGCGTCTGCAGCGCCAGCATCAGCATTTAGAGCGCCTCAGGCGTCAGGCTGGCATTGATTCGGCGAGCGAAGACTCGTCAGCGGATGTCAACACCTCATGTGTAGCGAAGACAGCTTTCGTTAAGGAGGGTCAGTACGACCCAGAGAACTCACAGGTGTCGGCGACGAAGAGCTCGCACACGGCTCGCATCCACAAGATCCTGCTCGTGGTGGAGACCTTCGCGTTCGTTGTCGTCGTCGCGCAGGTAATTCGATCTCCGTTAACTCAATTCGGCTCGTTTCGCGGACTGTAGCTTGACAACTCTGTGTGATGGTGTTGTGTGCCTTTAGCTCTACGTGGGCATCTCAAACTCAAGCAAGCCGAACAAGGAGCTGGACTGCGCGAACGGGTTCATGTGCACCAACGTGCATTGCTCCGTGAACATTCTTCACTGGTGCCAGGTCCGTTCTTGCCGTCACACGACATTATGACCTCGTGTGGGTCCTGTGCTCATCCCGTCATGCTGCTACAGGCTGTCTGCGTCGGTGTCATCACGTGGGTCTTCCGCCACACGCGAAGGAGGGAGCGCGCCGCGTCGGCGGCCACACAAGCGTGAGCTCCCAGATGTCCACACATCAGAAAATGGCCAACATGTATTTATGAACGCACAGCACAGACTTTGCCCATGAGTTCCTTGACCTAAAGCGCAAACTCAACTCCACATCATCACTTTGCGTGCTCTCGCATCCTGCAAGAGGTCTAAGCGGCACTCAGCATTCATCTCAACCTTGTGAGGCCATCCAGCGCTGTGCAAATCGCGAGTTTCCGTTCCATCCCTTATCAAGTTCCCATTTCACCCCTGGGCCATTTGCATCGACACATTTTGAAGCCAGGACGGCTGATACACGCACAACGAGGGGCGAACTTCAACTTTCAAAATACACAATTGCACGATCCCATTGGTCGAACAAAAGTCCAGAGCAGCGGCGGAAGATCATCTGGACAGATTTCCCAGAAGAATATGGGAACGCGCCATCTGGCGATGGCGATCTATGGAACCAACCGTTGACTGATAATGCTCTGGACAAGTTTGGACATGCAGATGTCTGTGGCTGCTGATCTATTCAGAGGCGTGCACAGGTGACAGTATAGTTCAGCTCGCTCTTGGAGCCGATGCAGCGCTCTATGCAGTCTCACTGAGCGATTCACTGGCTTAAGGACGCGGCTGACCGTCACATACACGTCCAACATGCACGGCAACATCACGGATGCCACGTGCGACTTTGGACTCGCGCGGACAGCCGCTGGCTGCGTCCACACGCTGGCGTCGCTCGACCCGGACGCGTACGTGCAGACACAGCTGCTGTACCTTGTGCTGGGCTTCGTCCTGGCCATCGCCACGGGCTTCCTCTACTGGCGAGCGAACCACAACGAGTGCGCCAAGCTGCAGCAGCGCTCGCTGCTGCTGTGCTTCTTCGCCACGCTCACGTTCGTCGTGCGCGGCGCCGACCCGGGAGGCTACAAGCGTGTTCTTCCGCGGCCCATGGTCAACATGCTGGCCAACTCGTGCACCGCCTCGCTGTTCACCATCTAGTACGCTTCCATAGTTCGAACGTACAGCGTTGATATCAGCGACTAACTCGATTCATGGCGTCGATGTGGCTCAGCATCATGTCGCTGGTGTACTGGGCCATAATCATCCAACAGGGCGCCGCGCAGCTCGAGCGGCCGCTCAAGATCCGGTGTCTCCAGTACTCGTCGATCTCGGCCGTCTGGGCGTTCTACTTGCTGCTGAGCGCGAGCTCCTTCCTGTCCAAGGGCTTCCTCACGACCGAGATGACGGTCGCGCAGATGGTCTGCGGCGTCGGCATGCTGCTGCTCATGAGCACCGCCTTCTTGATCTACGGACTGCGGGTGCTGGGTCGTCTGCGCATGTTCGAGCAGCAGCAGCAGCAGTTCCGGACGATCCGGGACCAGGCTTTCATGGACTTGGAGAGTGGCAAGTCGCCCGCGGGTGTTGACAGCGTACGTACTGACAAGACGGTCTTCATCGAAGCGGGCGAGTACAACTCGGACACCCGCGGGGACCCGCAAGCTTCGCCAAAGAAGGGCTCACACACGGTTCGCATCCGCAAGATCTTGCTCGTTGTTGAGAGCTTCGCGCTCTTCGTGGTCATCGCCCAGGTACTATTTGTTTTGATTGCTCTTACTTGAGCTAGTGCTTCTCTAGAGCTGATGTTAACGTGTGCATGTGCCTGTTGTTACATCTACAGATCTACGTGGGGTTCTCAAGACTCAGGAAACCGGTCGCGGAGCTCGACTGCGCGAACGGGTTGAACTGTCGCCACGTCCGCTCTTCCATGAACACTCTGCACTGGTTCCAGGTGTGCATTGCTTGCTCTTGCAGCCCAAGCCACTTCAATAGGGCGATGTACTCACTGTCACCATTGTTTTGCATAAGGTGGCGTGCATTTGCGTCACCGTGTGGGTCTTCCGCAACACACAGAAGAAGGAGCGCCCAGCCCCTGCGGAAGAGTGAGGCGTCAGCAGTATTTATTAGTTTCATTCGCCATCATTGGCGAGCATAACTGTCGTGCAGTGACTGAAAATGAGCCAGCCGTGTGGCTGTAGATGCGTTTTCGATTGAAACTCGTCGAGGACGTAGCTGTCTTTGCTTGAGTGGAGGAACTATCTATAATGGGGTAGCCCACGTGATACTGAAGTACAACACTATCGCCAACAAGATCTTACCCGACAAGAATGGAAAGCAATCGGATAGAGAGTTCCTCGGAGTCGAAGTGGGTATGCCCAACCGCCACTCGAATCACACATTTGCCTGGGAGAATCATTTTCAACTTCCGCCCGAACACACCAAGTCAAACAATTGAAACCCAAGTCAAGGTAGGAGAGCCCACGACTAGCAACCATACAGGCGTCACTGTGTCGAGCCAGCAACATGAACAACCTGCACTACATCAAGTCCGGCAAGCTGGACATGCGCTACAGTAGCTCACGTGCCACGGTGGCTACGACGCAGTCCTATAGTGCTGCACGCACATCCTCGTCGAGCTTTTACGCGACACCAAGCTCGTCGGATTCCGAGCTACACTACACCAAGTCTGGCGCTCTCGACATGCGCTACTCAAGCTCCCGAGCTGCTGTAACTCAAGCAGCGGCAGCCATGCCACCCCGGCGCCGTCGACCGTCGAATTGCGCCTCAAGAAGGGCGGAATGCCCGACATGCGGTACAAGGCGTCACGCGACTTCGTCAAGAGGATGGAGAATTTCGAGCTGAATGCGCCAAGCAACATGGAGAAGAGCGCGGCGAAGGCGCGTGCACTATCACGCGCTCGGGGTGTACCTCACGACATCCCAGTGACGAAGTCCGGCGCACCTGACCTGCGCACTACATGTGCGAAGGAATGGATCCAGGAACAAGCTCGTAATTGGCACCCAGCCGAGCCGCTCCCGCCCTGGGTACCGTGCCTGAAGGACGGGTCACCCGACATGACGAGGGCCGCCGCGCGGCATTTCATCGGCGCTTCACCGGCGCTCATCCAGTCGGATATGCGCGACAACCACTACGAAGACAGGTGCCTGCGCGATCGACTGTTCGAGCAGATGATCCAGGAGCAACGCCAGGTGCCAGTGGAAATAGTGCGCGAGCCCGTGCCAGTGCAAGCGACCAACCAGCTCCGCGCCGCCTTCGCCGACGTTGTCGAAGAGAAAGAAGACGGCGGATTCATGCCGGCAAGCAATGTTGCGCAGCTCGACTACGAGAAAAATCTGGACATCGACGCGGGCGCCGAGCCACTGGGCCACGGCGGGTTCGGCACGGTCTACCGCGGCAAGTGGAACGTCCAAGACGTCGCGATCAAGAAGCTCCACGCGTCCAAGCTCACGAAGGATCGCAAGATGTTTATACGCGAGACGCTGCTCCTCGGCGTGCTCGGGGACCACCCAAACGTCGTGCAGCTGCACGGGTACACGCTCACGCCGCTCAGTCTGGTGATGGAGTTCGTGCCGAAGGGCAGTCTGAGCTACTTGCTGCATTACTGCGAGGACCCGGAGGTTGAGGCGAAGATGACGGACGGACGCGTCAAGCTGAACATTCTACTGGGCGTCACGTACGGCATGATCCAGCTGCACGCGTGTCGTGTGACGCACGGTGACCTGAAGCCGCAGAACGTGCTGGTCACAGACGAGTTCCACGCCAAGATGCCGATTTTGGGCTCGCCACGTTCCGTGCCAAGGCGACCAGCACCACGTCTTCGCACATGCTGAGCGGATCCACCGGCGACGACGACACGGACGGTGACTTCGAGAGAATCGCCGGCGGCACAGCGGCATACATGGCGCCAGAGCTGCTGGACCCGAACACGCTTGCGAACGAGAAAACGGACGTGTACTCATTCGGCATGATGATGAACGAGGTGCTGCAGGAGGAGGAACCGTGCCAGCAGAATCTGCGGCAGTTCGTGGGCAAGGGCCCGTTCGCGTCGGTCCTGTTCGCAAAGGCTGGGAACCGGCCGCTCATTCGCTACAAGAAGGTGACGCCGGAGCTGAAGCGCATCATTGAGCGCTGCTGGAGCCAACGGCCTGCCGATCGCCCAACGTTCAGCGAAGTCGGCAAGCTGCTCGCCAAGTGCACGGTGCCGCATGCATGCGGGTGATCTAAGTGGCGGGTGGGGAGGCGTGATCGCCGCTGTTGACTCAAGTGGCAGACCTCAAAGGGATTGTCCTTGGAGGTCAATGCATGTGTCTGTCTGACTGACTGCTATCCGTGCATTAAATTTTATGAACGACATGCGTACTTCAGTCCTTCAGTGTGTCGCTGGCATGAATTACGTATGACGGACGCGTTTATCGAAAGACACATGAGACGGTGACTTCGACGCCTTAGATACTCATCGGTCTCGGTGGCGCGTCACATTCTCACGCTGCGTATCCACCCGCAACATAAGTGTACGCACGTGACAGCACCAGTGCTTGCACTTCTTGAGTAAAAGCGCTTAGTCTCCACCGGCTCCTCGTCGCAAAGTAGGACAAGAAGCTGATGCGACGGCGCCACCCAAACGCATCTCCGTGTCGCCATGGACAGGAAGGACAGTTCCGGTCACTTTGGCTCCCGCTACTGGACTACTACAGTTTGTTTCGCCATTAAGCACAATTCAGAAATATGAGTTATTAGTATACTTGCCAATCACTACATACAAGTACCAACATTAAGTAATGAGAAAGAAAACAACTTGATGGAAATATTTATTTTTACCCCGTGCTTAATGGCGAAATAGACTGTACAATCACCACAGGTCCTGAAGCTTCCTGCAGCATGAAGTTTGCATGCTGTGTACTCCCGAGGCGATAGGGAGCACGTGGACAACATGCAAGTGTCTGCGTCCCGCGCGGCGGTAGGGTTGGACTAGTGCGGGAATGCAACAGACGACGGGAGTGGTACCGGGCGAATGCACATTGCCATGCTTTACGCCTTCAATGAGCCGGTCATGCCGGATCAGACGTACCCGCTACGCATGCTGGGCATGCGCGTCAGGAATTTGACAGC
The DNA here is from genome assembly GCA_023334395.1 of Phytopythium sindhum. NCBI lineage: Eukaryota > Oomycota > Peronosporomycetes > Pythiales > Pythiaceae > Phytopythium > Phytopythium sindhum. The sequence goes on along the minus strand of JAASGW010000718.1, from coordinate 6,260 downwards.
CATGTAGCCGCTCTCACCCAGCGGAGTACCCCCACCTCTGGACCTAATGGCTCTGTTTTCTCGCCCCTGTCGAACGTCACACCCACGTGTCCACAGCCCTCAGCTCGAACACTTTCGCTTTCTCTCGGGCGGGAACCAAGCAGGCGTGGAGGGTAGTCGGTCTCTCTTCCAGCTGTGCCATGGTCGAGGTCAACATCACCGACGCCACGTGCGACTTTGGGCTCGCGCAGACCGACGGCGTTGAGTGCTCTCGCACGTTCGCGTCCTTCGACCCGGATGCGTACCTGCGCACGCAGATCATCTACCTGAGCATCGGCATCGTGTCGGTGCTGGCCGCGGGCTATCTGTACTGGCGCTCCGTCAAGTTCGACGCGGCCAAGCTGCAGCAGCGCTCGCTGCTCTTAAGCGTGTACGTGGCCCTGACGCTCATCTTCCGCAGCGCCGACCCCAACTCGTACCAGCACGTGATCCCGCACCCGATCGTGTCCTTTTTCTCGGACTCGTCCACCGCCGCGCTCTACTCCATATTGTACGTCCCTGTTCGACTTCTATCGACGCCATCATGACGGCAGGTGCTAACCAGAGCTTGTTCGTGCAGTATCCTGTCGCTGAGCTACTGGGTGTCCGTGATCCAGCGCGGAGCGGCTCACATCCAGCGGCCGCTAGACCTGAAGCTGTTCGAGTGGGCGGCGATCGTGCTCGTGTGGCTCTTCTACCTGTCGGTGGACATGTGCCTGTCCCTGACCAAGGGCTTCTTCAAGCCCTTCATGACGTACGTGCAGATGTTGGGCAGCGCCGGCGTGCTGAGCCTCATCGGCGTCTCGTTCCTTGTCTACGGCATGCGCGTTCGCAGCCGGCTGCTGCACTACGAGCGTCAGAAACGCATCTTCGAGCAGCGCAACGTGTCGTATCAGCTCATGGATGCGGTGGACCCGAACGAGGGGAACGAGCAGCTCTCGGACGACAAGACGCGCAGGCGCAGCCAGTCCAAAGCCAGCACCGGGCACGCCACCAAGATCCTCAAGATCCTGATCGTCGTCGAGAGCTTCGTCGCGCTGTGCGTCTGCGCGCAGGTGAGGAGCAGTGGGCCAAGGAGCGTACTCAATCACAACCGTCTAACATGTTGTACGTGTGCGGTTCAGGTGTACACTGGGGTCTCGCGCACGATCAACCGCAGCTCGGAGCGGGACTGCGCCAACGGCTTCAACTGCGACGACGTGCACTCGACCGTCAATTTCATGCACTGGTTCCAGGTATGTTCGCCGCTTGTTTGGTGTACTTGATTGATTAGCAAGAGGCCGCCGTGAATGATTCGTGTGATTGGCTTGCTAACGTTGCTGCATCTGTGCATCGGACACACAGTTCGCGTCGATCTGGGTCGTCCTGTGGCTGTTCCGCAAGGTCGAGCAGCGGCCAGGGAGCCTAGCGTCGCCGTAGGCACGTGCATCAATGCGATAGAAGCACATACGCTGAGCCGGCACGGCCTTTTCATTGGGAGCCAGGGCCTCTTCCCGGCAGGAATCTCACTTGAAGCACACGTCGTGAGCACCCGCCACGCCACTCGCGCATAAACGGCGCCCTGGACCACTGCCAAGACGCTTTCCCGCGTGAGGCATAACTGGTGTCGGGGTCCGAAGTCTGCGAGTGTAAAGGCTCAGGTACACACGCCGCAGGATGGCGAAAAGACTACGCGCGGCCGCAGGAGCTCGGACGCGTCGCCGTAGCGGCCTGGCAATGCGAAGAAGCTCTGCGCAGTAGAAATAGTGATGCAAGCGGAAGTTAAGCAAGCTGACTCGTCGATCGTGCAGGCAAGGGCATGCTAATATTACACCGAGCACCTCGGCAGGAGCTCGACGAGTGCATGTACAGGGTCCAGTTCAGTCTCATTGGCGCACAGCCCAATGCTCAGTGTGTGAACCAGAGTGGCACAATGTCTCAATTCGGGTCCCACCGGCGCAATTAGGTCGACAAGATGCCTAGAGGTGGATTTACAAAGCTGCGGCGTAAAGACCCGGCGCGACCCACGCTACTCATGTGCACCAAGGTGATCCCTTGGCAAGGAACTCCATGCTTCGATCGAGGAGCTCAAATGATCCCCCGCCGGCGTACAGGTGCACCTCTCCCTTTACAAGAAGGAGCGAGTGCCTTCGCTCGAGTCTGTGTCGGTGCGGCTCGTTCGTTGAGCGGATCAGCTCATGACAGTCGACACAGATCGGGAGTGGGAGTCGTCGGTCTGACTTGAGGGAGCAGCTCGCCTCTCTCAGGTCCGCTGGTCTGCCTGCCAGTGTTCACTCGCGATGCTGCTAGCCCACTCCTGTTTCTGCGCGCCGCCGCATCGAGACACAGCGACGCGATGCTGAACATCACGGACGCCACGTGCGACTTTGGGCTCGCGCAGACCGACGGCGGCGAGTGCCTGTGCTCGTTCGCGAGCCTCCACTCGGGCGCGTACCTCCGCACGCAGATCATCTACCTGGGCATCGGAATCGTGTCGGTCATCGTGTCGAGCTTCCTGTACTGGCGCGCCGTCAAATATGACGCCAACCGGCTGCAGCAGCACTCGCTCGTGCTCTGCGCGTACGCGTCGCTGACCTTCATCTTCCGCAGCGCCGACCCCAACTCGTACAAGCACGCCATCCCGCACCCGGTCGTCTGCTACTTCTCCGACTCGTGCACCGCCGCGCTCTACTCCATATTGTGAGGCACCTTCCCTCCTCCGCTGATCTCCTTCCACTGTTGGCTATGTGACTGACCGCGTTCATGTGTCTGTGTGGCGGCGCGCAGCATCCTGTCGCTGAGCTACTGGGCGTCCGTGATCCAGCGCGGCGCGGCGCACATCCAGCGGCCACTGGACCTCCGGTACTTTGAGTGGACGGCCATCGCGGTCCTCTGGTGCTTCTACCTCGTGCTCGACATGTTCCTGTTCATGACCAAGGGCTTCTTCAAACCCTTCATGACATACCTGCAGCTGCTGCTGAGCGCCGGCGTGCTCGCGTTCATCGGCATCTCATTCTTCGTCTACGGCATGCGCGTGCGCAGCCGCCTGTGCCACTTTGAGCGGCAGCGCATGCTCTTCGAGCTGCGCAACAACGCGTACCACCCGATCGAGAGCTCGCGCTCCGACTACGACCCCAACGAGAGCCGACTCGAGGACGGACACATCCACATGGACAGCAAGCACGGCCCTCACCGGCCACACACGAGCACACAGGGCGCGGGGAAGAGCCACGCCAACAAGATCCTCAAGATCGTCGTCGTCGTGGAGGTGTTCGTCGTGCTCGTCGTCGCCGCGCAGGTAGGGTGACTGACGCTTAGTTGACGATGTCGCTAAGACCACTGAGGTGATACTGGAGCTCGTGCCTGACCTGACAGATCTACACCACGGTGATGAGGTCGTCCCGGTCGTCGGAGCTCGACTGCGCCAACGGCGAGGGCTGCAGCGACGTCAAGTCGAGCGTGAACCTGCTGCACTGGTTCCAGGTGAGCGCCTTAGTTGTAGTAGGAACGCATTGAACCGGAGTCTAATGCTCTGCTCTGGTCACAGCTTGCCGCCATTTGGGTCATCCTGTGGGTCTACCACAAGGTCGAGGCGAGACCCGACAACGCCGCCGACTCGGACTGATCGCGTTGCGGCAACGGTCCTTCATGTGTAAGTCTGTCATGTAGCGCGCGTATATAAATCAAACCAGTAGAGGAAGTTCATGAAAAAGGGCTCGCGCTTCGTGGGTCTCGTTGCGGGGTATTACATTTGTCTAGTCTAACAGTACAGGCGCGCGTTCCTCGCGGCGCTCTCGTCCCCGCGGGCGCCAGGCGCGTCGTCCATCCATCCATTCGTCATTTACACGCCGCGGTAGCCGCCGCCCTGGTAGTAGCCCTGCTGCGCCGGGTAGCCTTGCTGCGCTGGGTACGCGTAGCCTCCCTGATGCTGCTGCACGTACTGGGGCTGCACGACCACGGGCTGCACGTAGACTGGCTGGCCGTGTGGGCCGCCGTGGTGCCGGTAGTACGAGTCGCGGCGCCGGTCGCGCCCGCAGCAGTCGCCCGGGCAGCAGCACGGGATTGGGATGCAGCAGATGCAGCAGTCGATGTCGCAGCAGTCGTCGTCCATACTCGTCGTCGCCGTGAAGGAGTCTCCAGTGCTTATTTTTCCTCTTCTTCGGTGGTGATTTCGATTATGTGGAGTGTGGCAGTGTTTTTTTTCTCTCCGACCATTTTTACAGAGAACACGTGAGAAAAACAGCCGTCCAGTTGGTGAGGGTGTTATCTTGTATTAGTGGAAAGGAGTTTCTGTATGTGTATTTTTAAACTTGATTAATCAAACATCCTTATAATGCATTGAGTTAGATTAAATTGGCGTAAACTTCTGAACTGAACCTGTCCAACGCGAGGAGAAAAATCCATGGCATCTCGAAGCGCGCAAGGATACTTTAGCCAAACTGGTGCAAGAGGATGATGATGTGGATGGACAACGAGCACCATGACGCCATTGCCACCCGACTGCAAAGGATCCGAGAGAGGAAGTTGGGCTTGGGTGGCTAGGTACACCATGGATCGCCTTTGGTGACGGCAGGGCTCTTGTGTGTTGTGTAGACTATCCTCTGGTGATCTGATCGTTGCGATCTTCTATCATTTGAGTCCAGTGCTTTGCTGCGTTGCTGTTGAAGGTGAAGTCATCTAAAGCTCTTGAAAAATGCAGATGGATGGCTTCAATTATGAGTGCTGTGAGTGTGATGTGAAGATACCTTTTGAGCGTGCATGCGGTGGTAACACTTAGTCGAAGCGTCAATGCGCGTGGGTATCGCAACAGCAGAGACGCCCTTGAAAGCAACGATGCCAGCGCACGCCGTATTCAAGCATTGAGCTGCATACCGCGAGTAGTCCAATGAATCCGCGGGTCTTCCTTCCTCCGATGCTTGCTTACCCGTCACGGTACGCTGGTTGCTGATACAGTCCTGCTGCACCGGGTGGGAGTAACCTCCAAGAGGGTACTGGACATACTGCGGCCGCACGGCTACGGGTTGAATGTAGATGCTCTGTCCGTGGTGGCCACTGGGCTCGTAGTGGGGGTCATAGCGGGGACGGTAACACTAGTCGTCTCCTGGGAAGTAGCAGGGGGGGGGGGAAGGGCAGCACCATATCCAGCATTCGGTGGCAACCCTGTCGCCGACGTCGCTCATGCTGTCGCGTATCCTGGTGTTTGATGACTAGAACGATTGGTGGAATGCCATGCAGTGTACTCGGTGCCATTCTGGGTACGTCCGTCGTAAATGAGTTGATACCCGCCTCAGTGACCAATTCCAAAGCGACTTCAACAAACATAAACTAAATCGGTACATTTGCAAATTATACGACTACAGTGCGCGCCATAAATATACGAAGAAAATCGAAATTTCGATAAATCGTCGAAATGGCGCCATACAAACCTGGGAGTGGGCTCAAATTAACGTACAGATTACGACGAGCTGCCACATATAGTTTTGTGTCGTTTTGGACCACCAGTGAAGAGTTATGACCGAAAGTGTAAAAGCTGTCATTTTGGACCGCGACAAAATTATACGAAGGACTTCCATTTTGCGTCGTTTAGGCTCCTATTTGGCTAGAAATCGACACCTAGATTGGCCCTAGTATTTGATCTTGTGTCCATACTGCAGCATGACGTCACTGCACCGGCCGTTCATCGAGTTCACGAGCTTGGCGATGACCTCCATGCCGATACCATCCCGCGCTGCTCGAACGGCGTCCTTGAGCTCGTTGACGATGTTGTACTGCGTCCCCGCATCATACACTTTGCGCGTAATGATGCCCCAGAAGTTCTCGATCGGATTTAAGTCCGGTGAGAGCGTCGGTCAGTCGAGAACGGAGACGTTCAAGTCGCTCAGGAAGGCCTTGGTCGACGTGGAGGCATGAATACTGACATTGTCATGCTGAAAGATGTAGTCCCCGTCGTGGACGTCATCACCAAAGGGCAGCAGGTGTGCGGTCAGCGTCTGCTGGTAGTCGAACGAGTTCTGGCGGCCGCTGAGAGTCGCGAGCCGCACCTTCCCCTTTGGCGAGAACGCCCCCCTCCCCCCCCCCCCCCCCCCCCCCCACACACACACGCACACACCATCAACGAGCCACCGCCGTTTTGGCGGCTAAAGAGCGTCTGCGGCTCGTCGCGGATGTCGTGCCAGTAGTACTTCAGACCGTCTGGGCCATCCAGGTTGAACTTCTTTTCGCCAGAGAAGACAACGGTGGCCCACTCAATGCGCTCACGATTG
>JAASGW010000717.1:0-14578 GCA_023334395.1 Phytopythium sindhum | reverse complement strand
GCGAATCAGCGGCTCTTGTTATAAACCAGTCCTCAATTTGACCGTAAGAAACAACATATCCAAATAGCACGCTCAGAAGTCAGTGGTTGCCGAGATACAGCAGTTTTAAGGGCGTTCCTAAAGTTTTGTCCGGCACTTTAAATGAACGCGGGCCACTATGCGAGTCGGCGGTGGCGTCTCGCGTACGTGTGAGCGTTGGTGGCGCCTCCCTGGCGCATGCCGTGTCCCCGCGATGGCGCGCGCATCTCCCGCGTCCCCTTACTACTGCGGTGACTCGCAGCGCGCCTGCAATGGACCATTTCAGTGACCAAATCGCCAACCATGGACGCCCCCAACGCCCACGAAGAAGACAAGGCGCCGACGGCGAGCGCGGCGCTGTCGATGGCCCGACTGTTGCCTGCGGTTGCCGTCAGCGACTCCCAGCCGTGGGATGGAGGGATGCGGGCGATGCCCAGCGTCCGCGTGGCGATCTCTCGATCGTCGTCGAGCGAATCGATGAAGAGCGAGGACAAGTCGCGCGTGGGTTCGGACGAGCGCAGCCCGGGCGAAGCCGAAGTGGCGGTGGACACGCCGAGCAACCCGAAGAAGCGGCACAAGCTCGAGCCGAGCGTATTCGCGCACCGGGTCGCGGAGCTGGAGCGCGAGATCACGGCGGTCAAGAAGCAACTGGAGGCTCCAGCGCTCACGCAGTCGCGGCAGCTCGCGGCCGAGTGCCTGGAGATGAAGCGGCGGTCCGTGTTCTTGAACAAGAAGCTGACGGAGCACTGCCACTGGATGCAGCGCGTGAGCAGCCTGATGGATAGCGCGCCGCTGCTGGAGATCGCGCGTGCTATGCCTAGCGGAGACCCCGAATGCCCCGGACATCAGCAAGGGGTCCAGAAGTGGCGGGAAACGCAGCAGCGAGGCCATTGCCCTTCATGGTCCACGCGCTCGACGTATCCGTTCGACACCTCAAGTGGTGGCGACTGTCCTGGCGGCCACTGCACGCAGCCCGGACTGACACTCAGCTTTCTGGACGAATGGCGGCACAGGTCGTCGAACGAGCCCCTGTCGCGGTTCATCCTCAAGGAACGCCTGAAGGTCGTCGTCGACCGCTCAGCCGCGCGCGTGTCGAGCCTCGTGCAGAACTACGGTCCGTCCCCAAAGGCGTTGAGCTTGTTCCCGCTGCAGATGGAATCGCGAGGGTGGCACCTCGCGACCGGGGTAATGGTCGACACGAGCGTCGCGTTTCGCTGTGAGCGCATGCTTCCTCTTCCGTCGGTCGCGCGAGTCGAAGACATTGCGACGGAATTGTGGAGCTCAGTGGTGCGGGACGAGGTGCAGCGAACGTTCCTCCCGATCGTGCAAGAGTCCGTGCTGGCCCACCACGAGGTGGACTGCTGCTTGTGGTACCATGTACTGCAGTTTTGTACCAGTTCCAGGGCATGCCCCGTGGCGACTGTCGGATCCTTTCAGCCGCTCCGCGAACACCAGGACGGCAAGAGCGGCCAGTGGCAGATCTCCATTAAGACCGTGCACGACAACTACCTCTACACCTTTGCGGCTGACGTGGCTGGTGATAATAACAACGACTTGTGCCCAAGCTCGGGCGCGCCACCTGCTGGCTCGGCTTCCCCGTCGTCGGCCCTGGATCTAGGATTGTCCATCCGCGAGTTCAGCTTGTCCAACAACTTTGTGATCGGGATCCGCGTGACCGTGACCGACGCCGGGGTAAAGCTGCTTCTCGTCGGCTCGGCCGTCTTCGACCTGCAGCACGTTCGCGACCCGGCGCTGGAGCTCCTCCAGTACTTGGTGACGTACCTGCCCATCTATGAAGAGCTGTATCTCCAGCAGTACGCGATTCCCTGAGCGTCGTTGGTGGACACGCTGAGGGTATTTGCAAACGGTTGCATGTTACGTGGAATGAACTCGATCGAATGTTGCATTCACCCTTTGGTTCAGTCCGACTCTGCTCGCCACTTGGGTGCGCGCGACTTGAGCGTGGGCTTGGAGGTGAACCCGTGCTCCTCTTCGCCCCACATCGGCGGTGAGGCGCGCGACGCATTTGATGGGGGAGACAGCAGTGGCGCGACCATGCTCTCGGTCGACTTGGCCAACTTCTGCGACAGCCACGCGAGGATGTGGTGCATGATGTCGTGATGCGACTCGCCGAGGTCGATCAGCTCCTTGGTAGTGATCTCGAACAGCGTCGAGCGTCCGAGGGACGACGCCGTGCCGTTCATCTTTGCTCCACCAACGAAGGACTGAGGAACACGCCAAGCATTTCACATGAAATGTTCGTTAGACCGAACACAACAAACACCACGATGGGTGTGAGGATAGCACGTACCTCTTCTCCAAAGCAGTCCCCCTCGCGCATCTCAGCCACGACCACCGCTGCCTCTTCTGGTCCATCGCTTCGCGATGTTGTTATGGCAACTGTCCCTTCAATCACCACGTACACTGCGTCCGCGTCCGAGCCCTCCGCACACAGTACGTCTCCGTGGCTCAGCATCACCACGCGAGAGAGTTGAGCAACCAGCGACACCTTCTCGTCGTCCAGGCTCCTCATCAACTGCGAACCCTTCAGGTGGATGCACTTCTCAAAGTTGGTGTAGTCGGCCGTGTCAGAGAGGCCGAGCACACCCCGCGAGAGCGACTGGAAGTTTGGCCGGAAGCTGCCGCTGGGAGTCGGAGACCCACTCAAGCTTCGGTTCCTCCCGCCGCGTCCGGAGCCAGGGACAGACAGCGGTGTCGATGAACGTGACCGCCCAACGTTGTACAGGAATGATTTGGCTGCGCGGTCCACGGACAGAGCGGCCTTGATGTTGCTGGTGAGCGACTTGGTAAGGCTCTCGATCGGATGGGTGCCTTCTGCAGACAGTGGGGCGCTCGAAGCGTAGGCAGACGACGATCTGTCCCTACGCGGGAGACTTCCGGACTGTGCAATAGCGCGCAAAGGCTGCATTTCAACGAGAAACATGAGTAAGCTCACGAAGCACCTCGTTTCGGATAGAAGAGTTGGCATGCAACGCACCTCGTAGTACAACCAGCGCAAGGACGAGGCCACCGCGTTCAGTACACCTCGAGAGAGACTCGGCGTCTCCTTCATGAGAGAATCCAAGCTCGTCCGGGAAATGCTGAGCACGATGCACTTAGTCACGGCTGTGGCTGACGCAATGTGCACCCCAGCGTGCTGACTGTATTGGAGAAGGGCCGCTTGACCGACGCACGATCCAAATCCGAGTTCAGCGAGGATGCGGCGCTCCTTATGTAGCTGCACCTCCCCAGACGCGACGATGTACATTGCCGTTGCTGATTCCAACCACAGAGATCGTTGTCAGCTCGATCGTGCACACGTTCTTCTAGATGAGTTCCGTGCAGATGCTTACCTGGGACATTCTCGACCACAAATGTATCGCCTGGAGCAACTCTGAGTGGTACGAAGTGATGCGACAGCACCCGCAAGATCCCGATGGCACAGACATTCTCAAAGAGCGACGAGACGCGAAGACAGTTCGAGATCTACAAAGTATCCAGGCGTTAATAATTCGAAACAAGTGCGGAGTGTGGAAGGCAGAGTTGCTTACCGCGATGCGGGAGATCAGTGGCGGCTCCGAGTCGCGGAGACCTGCGAGAGATTCATACGGGAGCACGTCCGTTCGACTGTGTGCACACCAAACCAACGTGTTAGACGCTATTCAAGCAAGCAATAGCCCAAGCCAGCGCACCTGTGGTACGTCTCCACGAGCAGCTCTTTCGTCAGCTCGTCCTTGAGCAGCTGGGGGATGATGTCGTTCTGGAACGACGCTTTCATCTCATCGTTCAAATGCTTCGAGTGGTCGGCGGCAATATGGAGGAAGTACTGGAGCGCCAAAGACGCCAACTCCAGATCCAACGGCTGATGCTTCATCGTGTCTAGCAAGACGTCGACGCCCGTCTTCCCGCCGAAGAACTCAGCAGTCTCTTTCATCATCTGTGCACGCGCATGAACACATAGTTAGCAGACGGACTACCAATATCCCCCGCCGTCACTGTGCACCAGCGTCCCATACCTTTGAGTTGGCCTTTGATGACACTTGCGGAAACAGCAGCGGGAGCACCAGTCCTTTGTAGGGAGACGGCAGCAAGTTCTCAAGCACCTCCTGCAATCAAGCACAACGGTCAACGGGGACACGCTTCGCCCTACGAAGAAGAGTGCAGCGCGAACCTGGATGGCCGAGTGGACCTGGCTTAGATCCGACTGCAAGCCCTCAAGAATGACCCCCACGTTGAACTCCTTCGGGAATCCGATCGACAGCAACTTGAGCAGAACTCGCGTGGCATCCTTCAAGCTGTGCTCCACGTGCTGCAGCAGTAGAGGAGACGTCTCTTCGATGTTTGCCGCCGTTCGTGGACAAATCTCAGTGAACAGCCTCAGCACGTGCCGCATCTCATATGCCTCTCGTATCTTGGTCTTGAGTGCATGGTGCAGCGGGTCCATCAGCTGTGAATAGGACTGGATCACCTTCTCATCGGCTCCAGCCACCTGTTCACAGTCAAGCGCAGCTACGGTCAGTGGATATCAATTTACACCTATCGACCGCCACAATCCTTACCAGTGAGATCAGTCCGTCGACCACAAGTTCTTCGAGGGCATCATCCTTGCCGAACAAGTACTGGAGCACATCCAGTTTCTCCTCCGCTTGCCGCTCTTCAGTCCCAGCTTCATCCGCTTTGGGACCGACCATGAGCGTCTCCACCAAGTGAAGAAGCAGCGACAGCTTGTCTTCAAGGGGAAAGTTGCCAGCTTCGACAACCTTAAGCGCTCCGCTGAGTGCCTCTCGTTTATCACGCGATGCACCCGAAGGCTTTGCGGTCACATCCCCTCGCTTTGATAGACCGACCACGTCGTCCGTGTATTGGTACAGCGCTTCCCACAAATCGCTGGGGTCAAACCATTTAAGGGCTTCGACAACGTGGATCCGCAACATTGCGTTCGGGAGGTGCTTCACCAGGGCGGGGATGAGCATTCTGGAGTTTCGCGCGCTATTGGAGCAGCACTCGACAGCTGCCTGGACGATCTGAGGCGACGAGTGATGCAGCAAGTACACCAGATAACCGTCGCCTAGCAACTCCGGGAGCTCTTTACCGATGATGCGAAGAGCCATGACGCGCGACTCGAGCTCCTGGCGGGACAAATTCATATGTAAACGTCAGCAACCTGCCAGGCGCGTTGTTTTAAACAATGCGCGTCTTCGAAACGAACCTTTTCTTCGTGTAGCAGTTTCTGGAGAATGAGATTGGCCTCTTCGTCCATCCAGTCCGACAGCCTAAGCAGCGCGACTGCAGCACAGACAACAACGGACTTCTCTTCATCGCCTTGGAGCAGCTTGCGCAGCATCGCCGAGCATTTGTCCGCATCCGCGTTCAGCTTTTCATATCCGCACGCGAGGATCGCGGCCACGCGCAGCTGACGTGGTGCCGCGACCGACTTGTCTTTCACCATCATCATAAGGTCCATTGTGTTGAAAATACCGGTCGGATACGCACTCACGTCTGGCGCAAGGTACGATCCCTGGGCTTGCAGAACAAACTGTCGCTTGGCCGCGGTGTGTAGATTCAGCAACCGCAATTTGGTATGGAGCGGCGTCAGCGACACGTCGCCGCGAGCTTTCTTGTAGAAGAGCGCACGTAGCTCCTGTTGGTCGTGGACGGGTTGCTAGGTTAACACAAGAAGGCATCAGGCGAAGTCTGACGGTATGATCGCACCTGTGAAAATAGTCCAATGTGCTCATGCGAGAGAGAGCTGAGCACAAAGTTGGCTTGGTGTTGGGCTCCGTTCACCAGAGCCTCTTTGACGAGAACAATCTGTACAAGACGACGCACCCATGAGAGTCATACGGGTTAGAAGTTTAAAGAAAATGAGGCGAAGAATGCGGGCGTCATACCTGGTCCGGCGTGAAGTCAATGAGTGGGGACGACAGATCCAGGTAACCTTGCCGTAACGATGCGTAGAACTCGGCAGCATACGACTTTCGCGCCGCGAGCGCATCAACAAACCAAGCGACCGACGCCACGCTCATCAGGATACTACACGAGTAAAACGTACACGTGATCAGAAGTTCGGCACGGACTACGGTGGACGAGGCATGAGCGTTCGGGTTGACTTACCTCATCGACGAGCCACCGAGCACTTGGATAGCAACGCCGCTTGTCAATGCCATCGAAAGCACCGCGCCGAATATGCGTGAGAGCGACCGAAAAGGCCCACAGACAAAGTTCTTGAGGCGCGAACGAGCGGATGCATCGAACGGGAGCCACAAGAGCTCTCTCGCCGGATTGAAGATGGCGAGCGAGATCGCATTGTAGAGCGCGCGGGTCACCACGACCGAGTAAACTGACTGTTATCGTGCAGCAAACGACAGCACAAAGCATCAGACTAGTTGCTTGACCGCATTCTCTGCACCCAAAGATAAACCACTTACGCTGGAAGCAAACGTCGACACGCCAAATAGGAGCACCGTCACCGGAAGCAAGCTGATGCCGTACATGACGCCAAAGTGCGTGAAGAACGGACCCGACGCGAGCTGCATCGGGATCATGAGAAAGCTCTGCACGCCGTTGATCATCGTGAGCGACTCCTTGACCTCGTTCTCGTCTTGCAGCGACAGGATCGACAGCGTGGTGTTGTCGATCAGCACACGAATGACTGTGGCCAGCAGGTCAAAGAAGCAAATGTGCTTGAGGTATGTCCGCACTTGGATCTCGGCGATGATCGCTGAGGATGCGGACGGGTCCACTTTCTTGATGTCGTCGCCCTCGCCGCCCAGCAGCCTCGACTTGCGCGCTGGCGTCTGATTAGCTGACACTCCGCTGCCACTACTACTGGAGGAAGGAGCAAAGTGATCAGCCGAAACGAACAGCACGACGGCAATGAGGAAGAGCATCGCCGAGGCGACCAGGAGGTTGAACTCGGTAGGCAGACGGTAGCGCTGCAGCGCCGGAAGGATGACGAAGCTAGCCAGCAGACTGCCAAACGTCGTGCCAAACGTGATGAACCTGTACGTTCCCATGGCAAAGCGCTGGTCAGTTCCTCAGTCACCACGCCCTGTTTACCGATTCACCAACTCACCCGAAGAACTTTTTGGACTGGGACACGTCGAAGGCCTTGGCGCAGAGGTCCCAGAACTGCTGGGTCAGCAGCTGCGTCGCGATCTCGACCCACGTGTAGATGGCGACGGCAACCGCGCCCGCGAGCAGCGGCAGCGGGAGCGACACGAGCGCGAGCGCCGCGAGTCCGGCGCCGATGACCGCGGGGGCCAGCGCGTAGACGACGCCCGCGCGCGCCTGCTGCTTGCCGAGACGCGCGAGCTGCTGGTTGGCCCACGTGAGCACGTAGGCCGTGGTGAGCGATAGCCCGAGCGTGAGCGCCGCCACGCTGGACGCGCGGTACGAGCGCAGGAAGATCGTGTCGCGCGAGATGTTGCCCAGCACCGACACGCAGCACTGTGCCGTGAAGAGCGCGCAGAAGAACGCCACGCGCCGCAGCACCTGCAGCTCCGTCATGGCTTCAGGGACGAGCAGACGCGCGGGAAGATAGATGGAGCCAGCCCACAGTCGTCGAGCACCGCGGCCGACGCGAACCGGCGCGGCTTCAATGCGGCAACGTCCTCCTCCCCCTCCAGTCCGGTTATGCGGTGACGTTTTCCTGCACGATAACGCGATGGTACAATTGTATGTGGTACACCGTACTCTTTTGTATTTAACAATTGGTACTTTGCACCGTTTAAACGGTACCAATAGTTATTGCATACCTGATTGCAGTGGATTGTGATAAATTATTACTGATAATGGAGGCGGCGAGAAAGGCGCTGGCACTGGTGGGCGGGCGCGAGGACGCGCTGTGGGCGGCGCTGGAGGCGGCGGCGGCCGCTCTGCTGCCTGTTAATGGAAGGGAAGGTCAGCAACCGGTGGTGTACTGCCACGTGGTGGTGGAGGCGGTCGCGGGGCTAGAGCTGCGCATGGGTGCACAAGGGCGGGCGCGGCGCGTGTTTGCGCTCGAGAGCGCCGTGATGAGGCTTGCTGCGACCGTGTTTTCTCCTGCTGCAGGTGATGAAGACGCCGCTCGACTACCGTCAACCGACTGGCGGTTCTTCCGGAGCGTCTTCGTGCGCGTGAAGGAGCAGTTCACGGTGCTGACGTCGCAGTGTTCGTCCGACACGCGCCAACACGCGATGGGAGTCGCCACGCGGCTGGGAGTCCTGCTCTCGAGCATCTGGCTAATGCAAGACCGCCGAGGCAACCTGCTGAAGGCGACCGAGCTACTCCAATCAAGCGTGACGCTCTTGCAGAAGCACCGAGACGTGGAGCACCTGGTGACGGAACCGCTGTTCCTTCTCGCCATGATCTCGCTGACCGAGGTTGGAGACAAGATGAAGGCGCTCGAGCTGTTTCGAACAGCAGCGGCGGTCGCGCTGCGGCGTGGCACTTCCGCAGAGGCTGGAGCTACGCCTCGAGGCGTGTTCGACTACTGGTTTGCAGTCGCTTTGTTCCAGAACGGACTCGTGGAGGAAGCCACCGCGACGTTGAAGCGCTGCGTTCGAGCCAACTACGAACCTGTGGCGTGCCTCATACTGGCAGCTCTCCTGCATTTACGGGACCTTGACTTTCGCGAGACCGCAGATGAGCTGCAACGTGCCATGGAGATCGACTTCGCGCAGTCCGTCTCCATGTTTGACTACGCCGTGCTGCTCGGACGGATGAGCAACTTTGAAGGTCAGTTCCAAATGCTCAAGTATTTCTGTGAGAGCTCTCGAATGAGCGATAGCGCATCAGGAAGCGGCAAGAAGCGCCAGCGGGACGACTCGCTCGCGTTCGGGTCGGCGTCACCGCGGGAACCAACGTTATCGACGGTTTTGGACAATCGCAAGCTCAACGACCTGATACCGAGCCCTCTGTCACGGGCAAGCATGCGAATGGTCCATCTCCATCTCGCACTTGCTGCCATGGAGAACGGTACGATATGCTCGTCTCGCGTGTGTTTCTTGGGTCGTCGTTTCTCAAGTGATGCGTACAGGGAAATGGCTCGAGTCGAAGCGATACTTCGAAGAGTTCTTTGCTGAAGGCGGCGACTGCAGTTCGGCTTCTGACAGAGCATGGGTCGGGGTATGCACTTTCATGCGGGAGCAGACATTTACTGCTAGCGCACTGATTCACTTTGCACTGTTATGGTGTCATCTGGACAGGAATGCGACGTTACTCGCGATTATATCTACGTCCTGCTGCAGGTATGTCGGCATACGTATTGCCAGCGATAATCTCGCAACCTCATCGTTGAGGACTGCTCAGCATTCATTCCTTGGCGTGTTTGGCATTGCAGAGTCACCATTTCACGCTGGCGCTGAGCAGAGCCGACGCGTTCCTGTCGGAGAACGGCGCCGCTGATACCATTGCGCCAAACGACTCGTCGGCTGGCTCTCTTGCTATGATCCACTTGTACAAGGCAGATGCTCTGATTAGCCTGGAAAGAGTCGAGACATGCCACGAGTACCTGTCGAGCGTCGTTAGCCCGTTTGTGGCCAAGCTGCTATCATCAACAACTTCAACCGCCCAGGGCCGTGGGCACAAAGCTGCGCGGGAAGAGATCCTGCGCTGCCATACGCAGTTGCTCAACAACCTCGCCGTGGCAACGGTATGCCAGGAAGGAGCAGACGCCGGCATCACATTGCTTCGGCACGCGCTCGTGCAATACCCCGATAGTTTGCCGCTGAAGTTCAACCTCGTGCTGCTAATGTGGCGAAGCGCCCAGAAAGAGGCAGCGTGTACGCTTTGGATTGAAGCGCGCGGATGGAACCTGCAGATGAAGATTGAAGATCTTCCCGACGAGAACGAGCTTCGTCATGCTTCGGCCATGGCTGCTGTAAGCCAACAAGCGTCAACTGCCGCGAGAACAGCTTTAATATCGGAGCACGTGAGCGACGTGCAAGGGGATTGCGGCGTCAGCGAGCAGCAGCTCGTGTACTTGGACGCGCTGGTCCTCGATCACTGGAGGAAGGTTAGAAACGCCAAGGCCGTTGAAAACTCGCTGCTGTATGTCCAATACCTGGAGACCCTGGCGAAGGCTCCAGCTTGAGACCTTAAACATCGTGGGAGCTCTCGACCTGTCGGTAAGACTGTTGGCTTCCCGAGTTGATTAACAACGAGTATGCTTTGAGAGGGTGTCATCTAAAAATATGTGATTTGCTGGGATATCACATGAATTCCCCATTGCAGTGGTCTGGGAATGATGGCGCGTGTTGCTGATGACACGGATGCCAAGCGCAAGTTGCGGCGTGATCGCCAGGCTCTCAGTGCCAGTGTCTCGTCCGCGGTGCTACTCACTGCAGTTCCTAAGTGCGACCAGGTCCGGCCGGAGTTTCCCATCCTCGAGCTGTTGGAGCAGCGCAGCAACTCGAAGGAGCGCCAGCAAACACAACAGACCCAGTATGACCAGAACGGGAGAACCATGGCATCGTCACTCTCTGTGCCGATGATTTCGCCGATAAGGGCGACGTCAGAGGGTCCGGAAGCGAATCCGATCCACGCAGACACTCTTGTCCTTCCATCCACGTCACCCTTGCAGAAGTCGTCGAAATTCGTGAACAAACTCCACCCACCGGAGAACGTGGAGTTGTTCGCGTACTCAAGTGCACTCTGCCATCGACTCACCGGTCGCTACCTCCCAACGAAGCTACTGCAGCAAGACCCAAACGCGCAGCAGCAAGAGATCACGCGAATCCAGCAACACCCGAAGCTGTTGAAGGCGATCGACGCGATACGCACGCTGTCTGGGCAGTTCAAGGAGGTGGCGCGAGACACGATGGGGCACCGAAAGGAGCTCGGGCACACGCTTTTTCGCATTGAAGAGAGCTACCTGAAGCTGTTCGAGTCGCTGCTCGAGATCTCGCTCAGCATGTACTGGAACTACGAGCAGGCGACCAACGCCGAGCGCGCGGCGGATAAGGTAACGATCGCACACTGGCAGGAGATGTACGGATGGAAGACCGCCGAGTGCAACAAGTTATCGCAACGACTCGAGGCAAAGGGCGTCTTGTGCCGTGCGCAGGTGATTGAATTGGAAGATATGAAGCAGCAGGTGGCCGACCTGGAGGAGCGCGTGCGGGATCACAGAGAACTGGAAACACGAATGCACAACCTGATGGAGCTCGAGTCGCAGCTACGCGGAAAGGAGCGAGAGTTCCAAGCGCAGCTCAAGCAACTTCAGGTACGCTTAGTATCAGTATATCATTACAGCCTCTGGATGACGAATGATTAATTGTTGGTGCATGTGCAGCAAACACTTGTGGAGATGTCTGACTACAACCGAAGACAGCTAGAAGAGGTGAGCTCTCACTTAGAAGCGTGAAAGTGACCTACGGTTTGATGCTGACGTCGTTGCATTTGCCGCAACTCCACGTGATCCCAGGTCCGAGCGCAGCAGAAACGCATTGTGGATGAGCTAAAGTGCGCACCTTGGCCAAAGCGTGAGCTGATCCTCAATATCTAGTATCTGTCACTGATACTGTTATTGTTTGTCCAAAACTCACGCAGGAAGTCGCTCCGCGAGAAAGACAAACTGATCAGCAAGCAGGACGCCGAGATCCGTGAGTTATCCGTACAGCCAGAGCCAGTTGTATACAAAGCAAGCTCATCCCAAACTGAAGTGGACGACGACGGGCTCTGGGACGCTCAGGTACCCTCGTGGAAGTTGCCCATATACCTCATTCAACAACTAATCTTTTGAGTGGCGCGCGCTGTGCGTAGGACGGTATCCCGCGCTTTGTATCCAAAACGGTGCTACATCGCATGATGTGGCGCCGCTTCAACGCGTTTGTGACGTGCAAGAACTGCGGCGGGCGGCCGATTCCGCGCGTTGGCAGAAGCGATGTCGCTAACGGGCAGCCGGGGGCTTCAAGCAAAGACTTCAACGAGGTACGTAATGGTCTGAAAGCCACGACTGATATAGTTTGAACCGTGTTTCTGATCCGTGATATCCACACGCTGGAATGTGTCATTCTTGTCCTACAACTATGCGTAGTTTTCAGACGTTTGGTCGCTCATTCGAACCGACAAGCTGTCAAAGAAGATGGCGAGGCGATTTGAACGCTCGGAGCAGCAATGGTAAGGACCAGAGCATCGTATCTCATACAACCTCATAGCAGCAGAGTAGCTGACGTTCTTGGCCTTGAAAATCTAGGGAGCTGCCGGCACCGATCCTGCTGTTCCTGTCCAACTTGCCCAAGTCCGTCATGGCGTTCCCGTTTTACAGCTTAGAGCAAGTGATCACCCAGATCGAGCAGATATACGATGACAAGTTCGCGTCGGACAAAGTGGACGAGTCGGATGGCGTCGTGCAGGAGGAGCTGCCCAAGTTCATCTGCGAGTACTTCCTCAAGTCACACGAGCTCCGGCAGAACGCTGAGATTGGACTGTACCGCTTCCTCGTGTCGGTCAAGAACGAGTACCTGCGCAATTCGCACGTGCACCTATTCGCTCGCTTCGCCAACCTCCTTCGACACGACGCTGACCGACTTGATGAGTCACCAGTACCAGCTATTTCCACCTTGGGTGCCACCAAACCAGCTGCAAACTCACCTGAGAGTGCCACCAACGACGTGGTCAAGCTTGCTACAAGTGCCGCTGGTCACAGTAGCACACATTACTTGGATCGCAGTTTTCTGCGAGTATTTCTATTGGCGCGCCACTACTTGCTGCAGAAGCCAAAGCCGCCTCCGTCCAAGCGCGGTAGGAATGGCAAGCCCGAGCAGGCTGCGGTCAAAAAGCCTACAGATCGCGAGATGCCGCACGTCATTCAAGTCGGCAGCGCCAAGAAGTGGGTTCCATTGGACCATGCGATCACGATTGTAAAGTGGTACCTCAGCTACCTACCGGACGAAGCCGTCGTTGCGTATTGCCGAGAGGTACTGCTGATCAAATGGCTAGGCTTTAGAGATGCTCGTTCTAAGATGCTGCCTATGTGTATCCTGCCCTCAACAGGTTGAGTACAGCACAGCCATCTACATGGGCGGCGCCATCACTGAAGTATCCGGCAACCGACTCGCTGTTCGAGCCGAGATGCGCCGGGCGATGCTTGGAAACAACGTCGACTCGACTTCCAACAGCGGGGACGTGAACGACAAGGAGCGACCCCGCGTAAAGCCGTTGATTGTGGCAGACGTGCACAAGGTACTGCTGCTGATAATCACGGCGCTTGAGGAGCGACAAGCTATCATGGCCAAGGACTTGGTTGCATTATTCGACACGGTAAGGGTGGTGGTGTACTCGTGAATATGATGGAGTACTGATAGTTTGTGCCTGTGGCTGGCAGGGTGATCTGAATCACGACCGTGTGCTTTCCCTGACCGAGTTCACGGCCATCATCCGCAATCGCGTGCCGCACTTTAGCGATCGTCGCGTGCTGCGTATGTTCCAGGAAGCTCTTATGGGTGGGGTGGACCAGTCATTCGCGCTGTCGATGGAGGCGTTTGTGCAAGTCTGCAGCGACCACGGACTCGTGTCGCTGCTCCCTGATGACCGTATGCGCGATCCGTTCCAGCTTCAGACTCGGCTACTGGCTGAGAGTGCTGCCTCTGGTAAAACGTTGGCGTCGGCCCTTGACGCGCTGACGGACCCGAAACGGCAGCGACTAGCGTCCGTGACCTCACTCGGGGCGAAACGTGGTCACACCGTCGAGTCGGCAAGCGAGCATAGCGATATCCCTGAAGAGCTACCTCAGTTAGTTGATGGCGATGCCGATGGGGCCAAGCCACCGTTGTCGGTGCGAGCAGAAGAAGTAAGTGACGACGAGGGCATCGACTGGGAGTGGTGACCTTCGCAGCTTTCGGTTAAGCAGTGTTTTCGATGATTTAGTGAAAGATGGTATCGATAAAGAAATTGGCGTGTGGTTTAACTGCAGCTGAGGATCACTGCTAAGGAACTCGAGCCATATCAACCGGGTGGATGGCTAGGTGGAGCGCGCCTTCATCGTGACCGTCGGTGACGCCTGGACGAGCTGGATCAACCTTGTCATCACCGACAGTCGGGTACTGACCTTTGCCTTGCTGCTCCCGCGGCGTCAGCACGAAGATGCGTTGCATGGCGACGATAGTGGCGACCTTGGCGACATCATTGAGTACGAGTGTGAACAGCGCGAACCGGTTGGTGCCGCACCCAGGGAAGTAGTCGGTGGCACCGCCGCAGGACACGATGGACACGCCATTTGTGCCGCAGAATTGGCCGTAGAAGACCCGCCCAGACACCCACAGACCCATCCAGATGAGGTCGACAATGACCGAGATGCCGATGCCCAGCATGTGGAAAGGCACCAGCTTGGGGTGTGTCGAACTCCATGAAGGCGCGCAGCAAGCGAGACACCATAGCGCGAGCGCGAAGTTGTAGGCAGGAAACGCCACGTACGACAGCTGCATGAGGAGGCTGCAGACGAGCTGGACTTGCACCAAGCGATTCACGGCGGTCCACCATTTGCTGACCGGCGTCCCGGTCGATGACGCAGGGGCGCTCGGTTTCGGTTTCCCACCACGCTTCTTCATGGTTTGCAATGTTGAGCGTGCTGTCTTGG
>JAASGW010000716.1:0-14606 GCA_023334395.1 Phytopythium sindhum | reverse complement strand
GATGGTTCCTGTTGGGAAACTATCTGGTGACGAGGCCGACGTGTCATTGTGGGTTCATGTTGTTGATATCAACCAATCACAACGTGCCACGTGGCAGGGAGGTTCTTCGAAGAAGAACCTCACATTGAAGTTCAAGTTGGAGAATGTTCTCCTGGTCCAAGCCTCAAACTCAACCTAATTCAACCCAAGGTTTTATATTGCATATGTAGGATGACTGCATTTAACCCCATAGGACTCTAGTGGTTTTATGTTTGTAGGATTCAGGAACCATAAGCTCATTTCAATTCAGTTGCAAATTTTCCGCGTTCTTCTCAAGTCTCCGTTTCCTCCTTCCCTTCAACTCGGGAAGTCAAGCTTCCTCTCAGCACAAGCGTGCGTGCCGTGTTTTGGGAACTGTCGTGGACAGCGCCCCATTACAGCGCCCGCTAGGGCATGCTGCGACAACCTTGTTGTGACAGGCAACGAACTTTGACACCGCGTGAGAGATCGTCTGAAATCGCGACGACAGCGATGACGCCGTGTGATCGGCGACAAAGGCGTCCTGACGCCGCAGCTCGTCGTCAAACACTGCCTTCACCTTGGCGTAGAAGTCATCACCTGTCTGGTAGATGCCTGAGATGGGGTCACAGCTCACATTGAGCCATGCGAGGCACAGGACTCGGTTCTCGTGGGGCTTGTAGTTCGCGCCACGGGACTTTGACGTACTGCTTTCCACCTCGATGAATGATTGCCCACGTTGTGCGCAACTCCAGTGGGGACTTGCTGACTGCTATCTGCAATGCCAAATTCAACTCTTTGTTTGGCAGGTGAGGGCTCGTTTCTATTTTTGTAGTAGAATTAGCTGTGCCGATGGCACACCCAAAGCTAAAAATGGAGGCCAGATCTGGCTTTAGGATGCGAATAGCAGCACCGTTGGAGATGCTCTTAGTATCAACCTATAGCGAATTTGATAGCTAAAACACCTGCGGATTCATCTAAGTCAATCCACTCACCCATCAGGAATCAAATCAATGTGTGCTTCTCAGCAAGCGGCAATTCTGATAGACATTGATTGAGACGATGGAGGTTCCTCACGCTCTAAGGTAAGGTGGATACACTGAAGTTACCCATCGCGAATCAAATTAACGTATGCTTCTCAGCGAGCGACAACTTTGATGCGCCGACGCATCGCCGCCCCAGCTTTCGCTGCTCGAGTCGATGTCGGCGAACCAGTCCCACTCGGCGCTGGCCACCTTGCTCACCGACCGGGGGCGGGGCGTCGGTTCTCCTGCGCACGAGAGAGCCAACGGGTCAGTCTCTCCCGACGGGCGTCGAGCCCAGCTCCTTCTCGAGCGAACCACCAGCTCGCCCTGTGGGTCCTCCTTGGTTACCACGCCGGCCTTGGTGCCGCTCTCCTTGATCGCATCCATGAGGGACCTCGAGCAGGTATATCTGCAGCACCGCCGACTTGCGGTACGCCGACTCATCCTGTTGCGCGCGGCCCGCGAGCTCGCAGGACGCATCCACGTCTCCCCAGCGCGCGCGTTGCTTGTTCTTCTGTCGCCACGCCGAACGCGCACGGAACGCGTCGCCGGTTTAGTCGGCCGCGCCATCGACCCAGCGGCCGCCGCCCCCTACGCTCCTTTCACAGGCAATACAGGTCCTGCAGGCGGCGGGAGAACATGTCGCCCTTGGCGGCGCTCGACACGCTGATCTCTTGCTTGACGACCGGCTACTCCACCTCGATAGCAACCGCGGGCTCCGTCTTGACACCGGGCTCCGCCATGTTCGCTCGTCTGTGTGCGCCGGTAGCGAGCAGATTGGTCGGGAGCGAAGAATTTGGGGGGATACTTTCTGCGATGGAATCGGGTCAATGGGTTCGAGAGAGGCTCTCGATTTGGAACGGAACCCGGGTCGGATCGTTGAGTCACAATGCTGAGTCTCAGCGAGTGTATCATCTCGCGGGTTCGGCGAGCGGGTCGTGTCGAGTCAATTTGGTCGAGAGGGATGATAAACCCGCCTGGATCGTGGGCACCTGTCGATCCGGCGGACCAGTTTGCAAGCGACCAGACAAAAACAAAGAGAAGCGCGGAAGCGAGGACCGAGGCGTCGAGCGCGGAGGAGATAGCGGAGAATACTACTTATATGTTGCTGGAGGCGGCACGAGCGGGCGATGCGGCGCGGGTGCGCGAGTTGGTGCAGGGAGGTGCGCTGGTGGACGCCAAGGGCACCTACGGGGAGACTGCGTTGATGTACGCATCGCAAGATGGCTACATGGACGTCGTTCGGTTTCTCGTCGACCGAGGCGCTGACGAGACTGCAGTCGACACGAACGGCAACACAGTGCTGATGTATGCGTCGGAAGGTGGCCACATGGACATCGTTCAGCTTCTCGTCGACCGAGGCGCTGATGTCAACGCACTCGAGAACAACGGGGAGACAGCCCTGATGCGCGCATCGACTTTTGACTACATGGACGTCGTTCGGTTTCTCGTCAACCGAGGCGCTGACGTCAACGCATTCGACAACGACGGAAGGACAGCCCTGATGCACTCGTTGTGGGGGATCGACGACAAGGACGTCGTTCAGCTTCTCGTCGACCAAGGTGCTGAGGTCAATACAGTCGACAACGACGGATTGACTCCCTTGATGTACGGATCGCGTAGAGGCAACATGGACGTCGTTCAGCTTCTCGTCGACCAAGGTGCTGAGGTCAATACAGTCGACAACAACGGATGGACTGCACTGATGGCAGCGTCGGAGAATGGCCACATCAACGTCGTTCGATTTTTCCTCGACCGAGGCACTGACGTCAATGCAGTCGACAATGATGGATGGACTGCACTGATGGCAGCGTCGGAGAATGGCCACATCAACGTCGTTCGGTTTCTCGTCGACCGAGGCGCTGACGTCAACGCAGTCGACACAAACGGAAAGACTGCGGTGTACTTCGCTGCCAGCCAAGGACATGCAGCTGTTTCTCGTTTCCTGGCATCACATCTCCACGTCGTCCCAAGCGCCATACACTCGCGTCTCGATGCACTCCACGATCCGAAGTCGCAGTCGTCGACGAGATGGCTTATCGCTCCGTTCGAGGTCGCCTTGCAGATGCAAATCGACCGAGAAGATGTTGGCGTGCAGTTTCGAGCCAAGTGGCTGGACGCAGACGTCGTGATCAAGCTCTTCATTCCGGGTGCCTCCATGGCGTCGTTCGCGGACGAAGTAGCGGTATGGCAGCAGTTGCGTCACCCGAATGTGATCAAGTTATACGGCGCGTGCAACGTCGGGCACTACTTCTTCGTCTCCGAGTTCGCCAGCAACGGATGTCTTGTTGATCATCTTGCTGTGTGTCGACGGACTGGAAGAAAATGCACGCCGTGGAAGTTTCTGCACGAGGCAGCGCTGGGTCTCGCGTACTTTCACGAGCGCAATATCGTGCATGGTGATCTCCGTGGCAGCAACATTTTGATCGGAAATGACGGGTTGGCGAAGCTGTCGGAGTTTTCTCTGAGTGGTTTGATCGGAGGAAGTGCGCCAAGCGAAGTGTTTGGACCGAAGCGGTGGCAGTCTCCTGAGCGTGTGAATGGCGGGGATGCTTCGTTTTCGTCTGATGTCTACTCGTTGGGATTGTGCATCGTGGAGGCTCTGTCGGGGAAGATTCCGTGGGCGATCGAATACGATTTTGATGTCATCAGTTCTCAAATATTCTGGGATCCCGCTACTAATCCACGCTCGATGTTCGCTCCCGGTCCGCTCACCGACAATGTCGTCGACTTGGTCAGCCACATGTGTGCTCTCGATCCCAAGAAACGCGTCGCAGCTTCCGTGGCAGCCCAGATGCTCGAACGTCTGGCAACACAAGAACGATCAGAACGACAAGTGAAACAACAACCAGAACCCGAGCCGAATTTGAGCATCAACAAGTACGACAAGTACATGAACGGAGAACTGACGCGCCTGTGGACCAAGATTCAAGCTGCAGTACCGACGTATGCAGGCAGCGACCTCCATCGGCCCATATTTGACGAAGTGCAAGCAATGTACGAGGAGCTGGGAGAATCAACCCGACAGTGGAAACTGCTGGAGCAATTCCGAAAGCTGCTCGTTGATATTGAGGCCATGATGCGACCGGGCTCGTTCCAGAACCGCATCCAACGTTTGTCGGCCACACGAGCGACCGGATTCGCTATGATCGGTCTCCGGCGTCGTCTCGACGGGATCTGGTCCGTGATGAAAGGCTCTCCACCCGAGCTCGAGACATATAAGCAACGGTGGCGCGAGCAGCAGGCAGATCATCCGGAACTGTTCATCTCTGAGGAGGAGCAGACACTGCTGGTATTGAAGGAGCTAAACACAGAGGAAGATTGGATGATACTCCTGAAGATTTTGAGGTCGGAGATTGACGACCACCGTGACGACTACACCAAAGGCCAGCTGTCAGTGATCCAGAAAGCGTATGACAACCTCGTCGAGCACAACAAGTCAGATATAGTGATGACGACTCCCGAGTGGTTTCTCCCTTTGCACGAGTTGGAGGTCGACGAGGCGTCTTGTGTCGGTGCTGGCGGTTTCGGAGGCGTCTACCGCGCGAGGTGGCTCGAGTCGGAGATGGTCATCAAGCTGTTGGATCAAGGCGACTCGGCGGGTCAATCGAATGATGACTCCGCGTTCACATCGTACTCTTCATCGTCAGTCTCAAACAGAGCCACAGTGACTCCAGTCGATCGCGAGAAGAAGAAGGAGCAGCGCCGGATGTTTGAGCGCGAAGTGAGCTTCTGGTTTGGTCTGAGCCACCCTCACATCGTCCGTCTCTTCGGCGCCTGTCACATTGGGACGCTGTTCTTCGCGTGCGAGTACGCCTCGAAGGGGTCGCTCGACAAATATCTCCGAAAGCATCCAGACAAACTGTGGCAGAAGCTGTATGAGGCTGCACTTGGCGTGCAGTACCTCCACGCGCGCAGTGTCGTCCACGGCGACCTTAAGTGCAACAACATCTTGGTGGGCGGTGACGGCAAGGCGAAGGTGACGGACTTTGGTCTGAGCTCCGACACGGCTCAGCTCGAGAAGGCGCAAGTGTCTGGTGCGTCGCATTGGGTGGCGCCGGAGTGTCTCGAGCATGGCGCGTCCAAACTGTCAGCCGCGTCGGACGTTTATTCGTTGGGGATGTGCGTGGTCGAAGCCTTGCGGGTGGTGGAGCTGAACACCCTGAAGCATGATTCACCGATCCAGTATCCGCTACCGTGGGGCGACCTCCCCAATCCGGCAGTCAAGTATCATGTGGTTCAGGCGAAGAAGCTGCCACCTCGACCACAGATCTGCTCGGACGATGAATGGAGGCTAGTGACGCGAATGTGCAGAAATGATCCCAGCGATCGACTGAAGATCAGCACCGTGGTGGACGAGTTTGGACTACTCGCGAGCGCCAAAGCGTCGGTGGGGACCGAGTCAAGGACGCCATCGTACGAACAAGCGACGATGCCTGCGCCGATGTTGGAGACCACCTCCCAAACTAAGTTCTCCACGCGGGACCTGGCCAATTGTCTGCGAGATATCACACCGTCACCTGCTGCTGCTGTGGTCGACTCGGCGGCAGCACAATTGGAGCCGATCCAGGCGGTGATTGCACAGATGCAAACCTGCACCCGTCTGACCGAGGACGGAAACCGCAAAGTACTGAACCAGATCTTCGGACTGTTGTGGGACCGAATGGCGCACTTGTCTTCTGTGATCTCGGACGACGGTGGTGACCTCGAGAGTCTGCGAGAGCTGGTCGAGCGAGCAGAGGAGAGCACGAAGGCGTTGCCAGAAGTGCAGGACACGCTGATCGAGTTCACCCAGACAGCGATGCGAGGCTACGCACTGCACCGGAATCTGGACAAGCTCATCGACGCGAAGTTCTGGCTTGTTGACACTGAAGGAAGCGAGGTTCACGAGTGGAAATTGCGCTGCAACGAGTTCCTGGATATAGCGGACGGGAGCGCAAACCCAAGTGTGTCGTCAGAAGTGCGCTGTCAAGACGTCCAACCAGATCACACTACAATGACCGCAGTGGCTCCCGTAGAAGGAGAGGAGTTCGCAGCTGGAGCGCAAGAAGGAGCTGGCAGCGATGGAAACGTCGGTCGGTGATGGCGTGCAGCGAGAGGTACAGTCACTTTCGTGATTGGAGCCGCAGTGCTGGGTCGAGAGAGGATGAGTGCGGGGGATGACGAATTTCTTACGATGGAGAAGAAGTGGCACAGGAAGAGCATCGACGACAGCGATTAAGATCCGATAGCAAAGACCATGAGAGCGACGACTGAAGCAGTTGCGAACAAGCCAGTCGCACCGACGCCAGCTCCCCACACGACGGTCGATGCGCGCAGCTTCTTCGATCAGTTGCAGGCCCTCGAGATGGACGCGCTTGTAATGGCAACAGTGCATACGACTAGTATCTACAGTTGGCGACGACGAACCTGGTCGCGGCGTCCGCCCAGTGAGAGCGCTCCAACACCTCGTGCGGCAACTGGAACTTCAAAGACGCGCCGATGCGTGTGGAATGCCCGTATAAACGTTGATCCAGTCGCTACATCAACCAATTTCAATCTTCGTGTCAACGGTACGAGCTGCCTTTCTTCTCGCTTAAGTGTAGGATCAACGGTAAATGACTCAAACAAACCGATCATTTGCTGCAAACCGAATATGGTTGATAGCGAAGGAATGGGGTTATGGGTCGGAAAGGATATTTCCGCCCGTAACGCCTGTTACGTAAAATTCTATCATGCTTCGAACAGTAGCACTAGCAATTACATGAACTTCGGCTTCTACGCCAATGACGATAGAGTCGTAATAACTCTGAGCAATTTTGTGGGCATCGGCACGAGCACTCCTTCGTCCGGTTTAGAGGTGGCCGCGTATGCACAGTACTCCATTGGGTCTTCTACATTGTATGGTTGGTATGGCCCAGGTAATTATGGTCAAAACCAACTTAGACCAACCAATGTTCAAGTGTCGTCTCAGTTATCAAGCTGTGATGACGTTCACCAATTTCTATGCACGGTCAGATCGACGCACAAAAAAGAACATAAGATCCATCGATGCAGAGTATGTTTTTCGATTCGTTGAGACAATCAATCCGAGTTACTTTCTCTTGAAAACCGATGAGGACAAACGACCCCCTCGAATTGGACACATAGCGCAGCATTTCGGAGTACGTTGATCTATTGTGCTTTACTCTGAGTGAAGAGATGGCTGTTGAGCAAGAAGGAGACATTGAAGGTGTTCAGATTGCTGTTGACTACTCACGAGTCAGTTGCCTACTTAAGGCAATGAAAGAGGTTCTTAGACGTGTTAATGAGCTTGAAATTTTTTTAGGTGATTTATAGAGCAAACGTTTTCACCTTTTTTCTTGCTTACCCTTGGCTACGTAATTATGGCGGTAGACACCTATGTAAGCCCATACTTTCCCACCTTGATTGGGTACAGAGGCAGCTTTGTCAGTAGCTCAGATAGTGTCTGAGTGGTGTGGTTGCATGACTATGAGCTTCTTCATTATCTGTTTCAACAGTTAAATTCTCTTGAGCTTTTACAGCATAGACTCCATCGTGTTTGTTTATGATTCGTGCGTTGAGAAGAATCATCTTTTTATATTAAAGTAGATATAGCCTCGAGAAATTTTCTGTCACTTATCAAGCGATTGGCATACATGTCGACGATTCGACGATGATCGTTTTTAACTGAGCTACGATCGATGGGTTGTTGTTCCCGAGAGCTAGCTCACCTTTTAGCTTGTCATACTCAGCTCGGAGTGAGTCGAAAGCGTCTGGGAGAATATCTTTGAACTGTTGGAGATCGGAGCGCTTGGAGCTTGGACGAAGACGGCTTCGGGTCGGGATTGCAAAACCAAAAGTAAGATTGATTCTGAAAGCTTAGTGCGCTGGTGTGAGTGGCTCTGAGCCATTCGTTCTCTTGTCCTACCCTGCCTCCCCTAGTATCTCCCTTCTTGGTGTGTCCTACCTTTGGGTAATTACGTGTCCGTAAAAACCTCCCGTAAAACCCCCAGTGTGTCATATGCAAAAGGGAAGGTCGTTGCGTGGCGGGGGACGTAGCTCCAGGGGGCGAAGCTCTGGTGAACCCCGAACACCAGGTCATGGTGGTCAGCCATAATTAACTTTAACCACGGCGAGAATTGAACCCACGCCCACCCGACTGGCGCCCCCCACACCAAACGACTGAGCCAATTCGATGCCTTGGCCCAGCCACGCACTTCACTAGGTACTTATGCAAAACATGCAAAATCCACACACAGCTGTAACATCACTATCCAACATGAACAGTCGCTTGTCCTCAATGGATAGTTTGTCGTATGAGCCTTGACTGAGCTTACCGTCACAGATAAGGTCTTTGAGCATTTGCTTTACCTTGTCACTGATGTCACGGAGTGGTCCGAGCTTCTTCCGCGATGGATATGCAATGTTGAGCCGATTTCGTTCGAGATCAGGTACTCTAATGTACTTTGACCCGATCGGCTGGTAGATGAATGCGCTTGCCAATCCTGTGCCGCGAATGTCGCTCAAATTGTAGTATTTTGATCTCCGTTCAATCGTTTGGTACATTCCACCAGCTCCTCTCAACCCACGATCGCTGAGGTGACTGTTCAAACCAGAGCCACTGAGTGATACACTCGCCTCCGATGCTAACCGCAGTAATCGGCCATAAGTCTTCACAAAGCTGATCTGCCGCTCATTGCTGGGTTTGTTGCGTTTGCTGTCGCTAGGAATAACGGATTGAAGATCACCGTTTCGCTTTTTAGGCGCTCTGATAACCATCTCTGGAATTTCAGAACCATCATGTTTGACAGGAACTACATGTACCCCAGCGGTATGCAGCTGACTGATGACACTTTGGTTATTAATTAACTCACGGAGTTTCGCTCTAGCTGTATTCTCATCGAGTTCATCTGTTTGTATGGTTGGTTGTGTTGCTTTTATCAGCATTTCTTCCGTTCGTTGTCTATTTCGCTCGCGGCGCCATATTGCATGTTGTTTATTGAACTCTTTTGATAACACCTGTAACGGGGTTACACGTACAGTACAGTATGACACTGTACCGTACTCTCTAGAGAGTAGTGTGCGGCACACTACTCTGAGTTCGGGTCCTGACGGAATAATGTTGCACACACTATTCCCTGCACACATTCGCACAGCCATCCATGGCTGTGCGCGCTTCCCATTGGCCAGCAGCGGGCACTGCTAGCCAATAAGAGTCGTTCATTTAGGGTGCGGCGCCCGCGGCCAACCACGGGCGCCTGTCACAATGCATACACTAGGTTTAGGAGGTTAGGACCCTGCGCCAAGCAAGCGAGGCGCTAAACAACTAATACAGTTCTCATTTCGACACAAAGCTCCCAGTTCCTTCTTTATTATAGCATTGTACGGTGAAACGTACAGTCTATAGTTAAAGCAAGTCAACGCTTCCTCGTACACGCGCACGTGTACGCCGCGTAACTGGCTAGCCCAGTTACAACACCTGATAATGTGTTCGATACACATCTGACGGCATGTCATCTTTCAACTCGCGCAAGCATCTAATAGCTATCTCTAAAGTTTTAAGCCAATCTGCTCTGTTGCTTGTACCCTCATTAATCAAATCCAACGCTCTACGTAAAGTCCGCTCTAACCATTGCTTTCGTGTTAAGCGAGAACGTTTTGGAGGATCGGGGATATCATAGTCGTTTGCTTTCATTGCATGCATCTCGCGCATTCTCGTAAGAGCTCTGTTAACTCGCGTCTCATCGCTCTGGATATTTCATCTCGTCGATTTCGGCTTGTATTCGTTCGAATCTCTCTTAACCGACCCATAGTGTTTTCTACCTGAATCTGCTGACGATGTCGTCTCCGACACTCAATCGGATAAGAAGAGGTTGGACTTGTCGAAGCTAAATTCTCCTTGAGCTCGCCTTGTCTTATCTCACTCGCCGTGTTTTCTATCGCAGTTGTAATCGCTGATTCGATTGAATCTAATAATCGTGCCTGCTCATCGATTTGTGCTAAGAGCTGATCCGTTGTTAACCCATGACCAGTTCGTGCTAGGATACTCTCTTGCGTGGCAACCCAGTCAATTCTATCAGGCTGATTCCGGCTTCTAACGAAACTCACATCCTCGTCTGGATGATCCTCAATCGATTGATTTACTCAATCGCGGGTGTCTTGTTAGTCTCTTGCCTCTTCGAGTAAATCTTGTGCTTGATCATATGACAACGGGGTCTCCTGGATAGGAGGAGCTGACGTATCCATCACCCGCATTGTATCGAGTTCATCAAGAGAGTTGCTCTCTACATCAGCATACATACGACGGAATTTGATATCTGTTGCAAGCCAGTTAATAGCTTCTGGGCTATCATACTCAACTATCGACGGTCCTCCAGACTCAATGTCGTGTAATACGCCTTGAGGATCTAGGTAGTGTGTAGTGCTTTAAACCCCTTTCCGAGTGACTGGGTTGATTCGTAGCTCGGCGTATTCAGGATGGGTCGTATAGAAATGTTGTATTCGCTCGATAGCATCATTCACGTTGGTTTGAGTATGCTGGTTTCATGAGTCCATTATATACTGTTGAGTAGCTTTCCAATCGATACCACGAGGCCGAACCTTCTTGCTGGAACGAGTGGAAAACAGATACCCCCTAACACCAATAACATAACGAGCGTCGAACGTCCCATCTAGCTTAATTGGATGGATCCTTAGCCGCGACAGCTCGGGGTACTTGCGAAACCATTTCTTAATCAACTCATGCGCAGAATCAAACGTGATAGGATGATCAGCGTTGAGTGACAACATTGGTGGATATGGATTTTGTGTTATTTCAGCCTCTTTGGGACTGTCCAACTCCACCTGAATATGGCTATCATTTTGCATAGTATCTACTGGAGTAGCTTTTTTTTGTGGGTCAAGCTGACTCATCACCGATTCGGTTTGTTTCTCGCTTGACTGCGTAGATGATGTTGCCTTGCCGGTGACAGTCTTGTCTGAATCGGATGCCCATAGAACCTTGGAATACATTGTTCGTTTGGTGGTATTCTGTCTATTTCTTCGCTCGGCTTTTGCGAGGAGCTCTTGATGCTTCTCCTCGCGATCCGCTTTGTTTTTTTTAAATTTGGAAGCATTGCTCTCCTTTTCCTTTGCTATATTACTCCAATACACTATTTCTGCTTGTTTTGTCTATTTTTATTAATTAAAATCTGTCTCAGTTATTAATGTACACGAAAATAGTCAGGTCGAGACAATTTTTTTTGACCTACGATTGGACAAAAACAAAGGCGCTTCGAATAGTACTACCGCATTCGCTGAAATGAGGACACGTGGCGCTATATTTTGAGCCCTCATTCGTTGAAAAGAGAGGCGTCAATCCCAAGTTGCGGGGCCACAAAGGAGAAAGTTATAGCGAGGGAGAAGTGGAAGCGGAAGAGCAGGGTGATCTCACACGATGCAGCCGTCGCCATCAAGGAGTGTCGGGCGTTTTTCGAGCTAGAGGCGAGTGAGAAGCAGCGGCGTCTGCTCACGCTGCCGGTAGCGAGGACGGCGGTGTGTTTTGGTATCTCGGCTCGCACAGTCGTCAGCATCAGGCAGCGCTTGGAGCGCGGCGACCATTTCAACAACGACGATGCTCGTGGGCGGGACATGGAGGCGCCCGACGAGTTCATTGGCGTCGTACGTGAGACAGTATCTAGCATGTATGCGTCCAAAGAGCGTGTCACGCTCGACACGCTACTGAAAAAGCTGTCGGCCACCACCACGCCAGACAGCACTCAATGGACGTGGAGCCGCGCCACGCTGCACCGCTTCCTCGTCAACAAAATGCACTACTGCTATGGCGACAGGCGGTCGCATTACCAGGACCTGAAAGAAGACGTGGCGATTGCCAACCAGAGAATCGCATACATTCGCCAGGTGCGGCGCTATCGTGCCGAGGGCAAGGCAATCTTCTACCATGACGAGACGTGGGCGAATCGCAACATGACACCGACCAAGGTGTGGCTGGACTCGGAGGGGAAGGGAGGGCTGAAGGTGCCCGCCGGCAAGGGTGAGAGGTCTACCGTTTGTCACGTTGGCGGAACGACTGGCTTCGTGGCCGGCGCCAAGTTGATATTCCGCGGCAAGAAGTCTCTGAAAGACGCGGACTATCACACCGAGATGAGCGCGGACGTGTTCTTAGACTGACTCGAGCGCAAGATTTTCCCTGCGCTGCCAACAGGCTCCGTCCTCGTCATCGATCGCGTGTCCTACCACACCACTCTCACGGAGGAGTCCAAGCCGGTAGTGAGTAAGTTCACCAAGATCCAGTTTGCGGAGTGGCTTGTCGACCATGGTGTACAGAGCGAAGGACTCACTACTGTTGACGAGCTTATGGGCCTCACGCGGATCGAGCTCGCAGCCCTGTGCAAGGCGAACAAGCCAGAGTCCGTGTACCGCGCGTTCGAGCTTGCCCGGCGTTGGAACTGCGAGGTGCTGCTTCTCCCGGTCGCGCACCCAGAGCTCAATCCTATTGAGATGGTTTGGGCATACGTGAAGGGGCATATTGCGCGGAACAATGTGGACTTCTCCCTTGTTGAGACTGAGCGACTGGCTCATGAAGCGATCGACGAGTTCGGGTGCGAGCGTTGGGCGAAATACGTCCAGCATTGCGTTGAAGTTGAGGACAGATACATGGCTGCTGCCGATGAAACCCCGCTTTCTATTGATAATTCACATGAATAGATAGTGTGAAGCAAACACTCGTCGGTTTGTTCTCATTCCTGCCTTGTTGGAACAAGGAGACATTGCTCTTCAATATGGTCGGTCGTTTTGGCGCCAAATTTCAAATTTTGAATCGATATCTCGAGAAATGTATGTGCATAATTAACTGACACAGACTTTAGACAAAGATTAGCTTGTGGTTCCCATGAAGGTTCTTTCAGATGCTTCCACTTCACGAGATAACGATACTTACCTTTCGATGTTTGATGGTCAAGGAACTTATCGACATCCATGACCTCGCGTGGGGTGATGTCGACATCAGTTGGTTTGTCTTTGACTAGTTTCAAAGCATTGATAGGAACATACTTGATATGCCCGTTCTTACTTCGAATCTCACCTCGGTAACCATCCATCCCCGTGAAAGTATATACATCTTTGCTCCAACGAGCGCCCTCTTTCGAAAATGTACCTTTCGGGAGTCTATATGAAACGCTGTCTCTCGGAGTGAGGTTTGTTTCAGCGTTCATAATCACCTCTTTGTTGTGCTCCGGGGCAGCTTCGTCTACTACCCCCTTGGATTCCTCTAGCGTTTCCCCTGTGGCTGAGTTCCCTGTTGTATTGTAGTTCTTTATCACATCTGCGAGTAATTTAGGGGTTAGTGCACGTTCCACGCGAACAAGTCGCTGCTTTATTGTTCGATTGAATCGTTCAATCTTACTCATTTTCACATGGTCACCTGCTTCGTTGTTGTAATGCTCGACCCCTTGCTGTTTGAAAAATGCTTGCACTTGATTATTCAGGAATTCAACTCCGTTATCGGTTGTTAGCTCCGTTGGTTTCTGTGTCTTAACAAACGCTTTTATCGCAGTGAGCATCGTCCCTGACTGTTTGTTTGCGAGGTTCTTTGCACATCCGAGTCGACTGTTGATGCTAACAGCGGTGAGAATCGGCTTTGTCCCGAGCTCCGGCCAAAATGTGAGGTCTGCTTGCCAAGCGTTAGGGTTCGTTGAAGTAATTTTGAATAGAGGAAACTGCTATTTTTGATCCTGAAATCGCTGGATACTTGTTTGACTGCTCAGCCATTCACGAACCTTCTTCAATGTTACCGAATGATCAATGGCTTTTGCTTTCTGGTACAGCTTTTGAGCACCAACATACCCACTTCGCGGATCGTGATATAGCCTATCCAATAGTTACTCCATTGTGAACCTATATATCAAGCGGGACAGGATTTATTCCATCTGATAATACACAG
Organism: Phytopythium sindhum; assembly: GCA_023334395.1. NCBI lineage: Eukaryota > Oomycota > Peronosporomycetes > Pythiales > Pythiaceae > Phytopythium > Phytopythium sindhum. Next base: position 662 of record JAASGW010000716.1, on the reverse strand, counting down.
CGTTTGTCGTAATAATAACTCATTCCTCGCTTAACCTGCTCATAAGTTTTCATGCATGGACCAACACTGTGTCGCTTTGTAACCGGGCAAGCTTTACACCCGGTTATTTAGGCTCACGCAGGTGCGCTGTATGAGGAAGCGAAACTCTTTAATGCTATTCTGTACGAATAACGTACAGATTTACAATAAAAGAAGGGTTTTTGGCTCTAGCGCAAATCGAGAACTGAATTGACAAAGTTAAGCGCCTCGTCTGGCCCTGCCAGACGAGCGCAAGGTCCCTAACCTCTACTATCCTATATATGCATTGTGGGAGGTACCCACGGTTGGACGTGAGAGTCCCACATGAAAGGAAGAACTGTGCTTGGTAGAAATCGGGGGCTTTCTATCAATGAGAAAACTGGAAAAGCGCGGACAGCCACCCATTGGCTGTCCGATAATACAAGGGCTTAGTGTGGCATACACTAGCCCTGCTAGGGACCGAACCGAGTCTAGTGTGGACACACCAAGCTCGCACAGTACAGTACGAGACTGTACTCAACAGCGTACCCCGGGTACGCTGTGTGTAACCCTGTTACAGGATTAGTGTAATGGGGCGCTGTCCACGACAGTTCCCAAAACACGGCACGCACGCTTGTGCTGAGAGGAAGCTTGACTTCCCGAGT
>JAASGW010000715.1:0-14619 GCA_023334395.1 Phytopythium sindhum | reverse complement strand
GTTCCTGACCGCGCGTTCCGCGAGCGGCTGGAGTGGCTGCGCGAGTCGAAGGCCGGCCGGTTCGTGCTGTGGTGCTACAAGAACAAGCGGCCGTCCATGGTGCATGCCTCCAAGCTCTAGGGTCGTCCTCAAGACCTGCTCGAGTTGCAGTCCCAGAATTGTACCCATTCGAGAGTACCGTGGCGGACAAAGAGTTGCGAGCCTTCTGCAATCTTGCTTAGGATTGGTCATAATTGAAAGTAAAAATCAATAGGATTGGCTGAAAATATCGTCTATTCGCAACGGTCTGACTGGTGGAGGATGGTCCCGTCGGGCGTGGGCACTCGACACCAGCATCATTCCCAATTCCCCAAGCATCGTGTGTCGATCGAAAGGCTTCCTGACAACCTGAAACTGTCTGTATGCATGTGTTGGTGCGCGTTCTTCCTATTCTGCGCGGCGGGAATACTGCAGAGGCCCCTCGTGCGAGGTTCCACTGAGGCCGGCGCTGCAAAGCGTTGGCTTCGCTTGTGCGTTCTTCTCGCGTCTCGGGAGTGCCTTTGTTCCGCGAGCGCTACAGCAGCCTCACCGGCGACCCTATGTGTGTAGAGGGAGCCGACCACCCGTTTGGCTAACCTCAAGATCTGGGTCGTACATACTCAAACAGTTCGTCTGCTTGTTGTTCATGGCGTTTCAGGCACCCAAACGTATCGATGACGCCGTCGAGACTAGAGTAGAGGCGTCAAAGTGGTTCTAGTTCGTTAAATATGGGCGTGAATGCGAGGTTCGAATGAGACGAGAGCGCCGTTCTGAGCTCGTCCTAGTGGTGGGCGTGGCCCGTGGCGTTCGCGTTGGTCGCTCCGCCGCAGCAGTGCTCGCCTGGGTCTTTGAATTGGCGCAGCAGCTTGGTGTTGTACGAACCACAGTCCTCGTATTGGCACTGGAAACGCAGATACCGAGGTAGAGAAGGTGTCAAGTGACGTGGCTCTGCCTAGTTCGACAAGTACAACGAGAAACGAACCTTGTGGTAGACGAAGTGGAACTTGGTCGTCGACTTGCGCTCGCAATCACTGCAGTAGATGAGCGACTTGTGGTCCTTGTACTCGACCGGCATCTGCTCACGCTGGAGCAGCTCGTCGATGCTGGCGAAGTACAGCTCCATGTCCCCGAGCGACTTGGAGCACAGCGGGCAGATGTAGTTGGTCTGAAGCGCAACAGCGATCGTTATTTAGAGGTCACAGAGATGCAACCGCGTGAGTCGGAGCCGTACCATGGTGTATTCCTCGTAGCACGCGACGTGCATGCAGTGGCCGCACGGGAGGAACATGACCGGGGTCGTCGAAGTAAACATGTACAGGTTGCAGATCGGGCAGTTGGACTCGAGCGACCGCTCGACGCACTTGTGCTTCTTGAGGCTGATGCTCATGCACGCGTTGCATCGGTCGCAGTGGAAGTAGTCGATGTCCAGACCCTGCAGCAGCAGCCATAACTTCGTGAGAAGCCGCCACGCCCGTCGTCAGCAGTTCGTGATCGCCTCCATACCTTTCCAATGCGGCAGATCTTGCATTTGTCGCAGTGATAAATGTCCTTGGACGAGTCGTCGTCGAAAAACTTGCACACGTCGCAAAAGTAGCGCGCAAACTCGGTCTTGCACTTGTCGTTGATGCAGACCTTCCCCACAGGCTGCACGGTGAGGTATCAAACGACTATGAGTGCGATGGTTCCCACCAACAGTCCCAAGTTGAGAGCAGCAGCACGGACCTGGACGGTCTGGCAGACCATGCACGAGATCTGCTCGGTCGTGTACCGGTCGAACGCGTGGGACTCGTTGTCGTCTTCGCTCGCACACACGACCCACCGGACTTGTCAGTTCACGACTGCAACCAACAGATTGAGGATTTCATCGTCTTACCGTGGCAGAATCGGCACGTGTACCACTTGCCGCAGCACTTCCCCTGGAGCTTGCACCGCCGCCTAAAGGAGCAATCGCCGAGTCAGTCGTCTGGCGAACAACGGTGCCATCTAGTGGTGTCGACACCAGGCTACGCACTGGTAATGACTGCAACCGAGAACGTTCTCTTGCTCATTCTGTTGCCGCCAAACCGGTAGCACCACCATCAAACGTCAGCATTGGAGCCCTCACTGCACTAATATCATACGGTAATCTTAAGCGTACATGATAGGTCGTCCGCCGTCGCTCGACCTCGCAGTCGCTCTGCACACGTGTGTGGGCCTCCTTGTCGCGTGACTCGGTCCAGTTCTTCATCATAAGGTGTTGCATCGACTCGGCCTTCTCCTTGGGGGTGAGCAGCGGACTCGACTGGATCTCCCGGATCTTGGCCTTCAAGATGGCTTGCCGGTCCTGCATACCAAAGCAAACTATGAACACCTTCCAGCGCCGCGCTCGCTCTAGAGCAGCCAGCTAGCCCAACTTACCTCATTGTTGCTGAGCGGAGCGGGAAGCGATGTCGGCGGACGCGCGCGAACGTCATCCGGCTGGTTGGTCGCGTGGTCCCACTGTTCATCTTCACGGGCGATCACTTCGGGGCTGTCAAGAACATTTGGGAGGCGTCAGTCGACCCGTAAGTACGTTCGACCACAGCGTAGTCGCCTAATGCTCGCACCTCTGGTCCATCCTTGATGGTCGAGCGACGAGAAGGAGGGCGCGATGACCCGGGCGAGCCTGCTGGCTGGTGCGAAGAACAGATAATACTCCGCACAGCGCGTTTGCCGTATCTCGGGCGTCAACACGCCGCCACGTCTATCTGACCTTCACGGCGTGCCAATGCCTATCACTCGCTAGTATCCACCCTCAACCGCTATAAATACCATGTTCACGCATCTTTGGTGTCGCTTTTAGGCCAACCAAGATCCTTGAAAGAGGTCGGGATCAGAGTCCATTTCTGGATGCGTCTGGTCGCATTGCTGCCTGCCCAATGCCTCAATGGACCTGTGCGCATCTTCGGACGGTGAAAGGCAGCAGGACGCAAGGACGCAGCACCCTGCCCAAGGCGATCTCCATGATGCTTGTCAGCCGAACACGGCGCTTCAAGATCCGTTATTGAACACATCTACCAGATATCGTTTGTAAAGTGCCCGACAAAAAGACAAGAAAAAATGAAAATTGTACGCCATTTTCTAAGAAAATACGCCTAAATCGGAACGGATAGCACCAATCGACAGAGGAAATCAAAATACGTCGATATGTGCAACTTTTGGGTGAATCGGCAAAATAGGTTCGAAATAGTGGGCACAATACTAAAAATTAGATACCGAGAACGCAACAAAAAATGAAAATAAACGCAGTCTCGAGTGTTTTACTGCATCCAATGCACTGCAAATCACGCTAAAACTACGCTAATTCCTCGTTTTACCTCCTCGACACTCGAGGACGTCACTGCAGCGATCCGGCATCGACTTGACGAGCTTGTCGATGGTTTCCTGTGGAATCTCGTCCCATGCCTTCAGCACCGCCTCTTTTAGTTCATCCACGGAGTGATATTGCTTGCCGCCATCGTAAACAGCTCGCGGGATGACTACCCATAGGTTCTCGATGAGATTGAGGCCAGGAGACACCGCCGGCCAGTCTAGAACCGCCACGTTCAGGCCGTTCAAGATCTCTTTGGTCGACCGCGACGCGTGAACTTTCGCGTTGTCGTGCTAAAACACGTAGTGCTCACCGTGAACATCGTCGCCAAACGGTAGTAGATGCGTGGCAAGCGTTTGCTGATAGTTAAATGAGTCCTGGCGGCCGGTAAGAGTAGCGAGACGCGTCTTGCCTTTGGCCAAGAAGCCCCCCCAGACCATGAGTGAGCCACCGCAATTCTGGCGGCTGAAAACGACCTCCTACTCCTCGCGCAAGTCGTGCCAGTAATACTGGAACCCATCGGGGCCGCCCAGGTTAAATTTCTTATCGTCTGAGAAGATCACGGACGTTCAGTCGGTCTGCTCGCGGGTCCTATCCCGGACCTACTTGATGAGAGCGGTACGATGATCCGCCTTGAGGTGCGGAGTCTTTTTGCGCTTGCGGTACCGTAAGTGAAGAGTCGCTTTAAGTACGCGCTGCACTGTCCTTGTAGAGACCAAGACGTTGACGGCGGCTTTGACGCGTGGGGCGGTCATGACGTGCTGCTTAGCAGTCTTCCTGATACGACGAACGTCCCGCTCAGTGAGTTTACTCGGTCTGCCTGGGCTCCTTCGTGTTTCATACGCCTGCGGATCCTTCAGATATGCGTGGATAACAGTCGTGGAGTGTTGGAGCTCGTTCGTGATCGCCTGAATGGTCCATCCGAGGGCACGCTTTTCCGTGATGAAGCGCCGCTCATCTACCGACAAAACTCGGCCCCTAGGCATCTCTGAGAGGCCTAGAATAAGCGAAAGTGATGCACAATAGCTATCCTGTAACTAGGCGAGCTTTACACCCGGTTATTTAGGCTCATACAGGTGCGCTGTATGAGGAAGCGAAACTCTTTAATGTTAATCTGTACGAATAACGTACAGATTTACAATAAAAGAAGAGTTTTGGCTTTAGCGCAAATCGAAAACTGTATTGACGATTTTAGCGTCCCGCCTGGCCCTGCCAGACGAGCGCAAGGTCCCTAACCTCTACTATCCTATATATGCATTGTGGTAGGTACACACGGTTGGACGTGAGAGTCCCACGTGAAAGGAAGAACTGTGATTGGTGTTCTCGATTGGCCTGCGGTCTCGCCGGACCTCAATCCCATCGAAAATCTATGGGGAATCCTCACTTGAGACGTTTACGGCGGGGGCAAGCAGTTCTACTCCGTGGGCGAACCCAAAAAGCTGTTCTGGCCGCCTGGGAGCGTATTACACCTGAAACGATCGCCAAGCTCGTGAAATCGATGCCCGACCGATGCTGCGACGTCCTCGAGAAGCGTGGACACAAGACCAATTATTAACACTGCTAATTGAAGCTGATTACCGTGTCATAGTGTCCTCGAAAGTGCCTAATACCAAGCGTTCGTTTACTTTTGTTACCCATAGAATCGCTAATTTTCAGATTTTTGGTTGCTATTTTTGACTGTGTTGGCGGGTTTCAGTGAAAATGGTATGGTTCGAACCGTCGCAATGTGTACTTTCATGTGGGCTAAAGTGCAGAGTTTCATCGCTATTTTTTAGAGAGTTAAAGTCAATTACATTTTGTTCGTAAAATTATGGCGCGCACTTTATTTTTTAGAAAATGGCGTACAATTTTCGTTTTTCTTGTCTTTTGTCGGGCACTTTAAAACAAATTATAGCGGTTATATGTTAGAGTACTGTTAAGTTTGGATAATCGAATTGTAACCGCGGACATTGCTGGAAGCATGCCGCCCAAGGTCAAGGTGTCGGAGCGCGCGCAGAAGGAGCTGGCAGCGCAGCGCGCGCGCGCGCAGGCGCTGCAGCACCTGCAGGCGACGGGTAGCGGGCCGAGCCAGCGCGAGCTGGAGGCGGAGCGCCAGCGGCGGCAGCAGCTCGCGAACCCCATGTCGGCGGCCGCGAACCGCCGCGTGGCGGGCGCCATGCCGGCGCAACACCAAACGGCGGGCGGGCTGGACCCGCGCATCCGCGACAACACGCTGCAGGTGCTAGCACGGAGTAGAGCGGCAGAGATGCACGCACAGCAGGAGACGATCGCGCGGTATGGCGGCGGCGTGGGATGGCAACGCAGGGATGCAACCCTGCCCGACGGCTGGCAAGAAGCCACTGACCCCGCCACCGGCGACAAGTACTATTGGAACGAGGTGAGCTGGCTCGGTGCGTCTGGCACCATTCGAGAGGGTATTAGTGTATGAGAGGACTGACTGATGGTGGTGGTGGTGGCGACTGACGTGTGCAGCACACGAAGGAGACGTCGTGGGAGCATCCGGCGTGCGCTCAGGTGTGTGTTTGCAGTGATTGAGGAAGTAAATCAGTCATGCGCGGCCTGTGACTGACATTGTGACATGTTGGGATCTGTTTGGCTTGGGTCAGGCACAGCCTACTGTCGCTGAGAGCACCAGCCAAGAGAAGGAGCCGGACCTGCCTGAGTAGGTGTCCGCATTGTTGCAGAGGCGTTTGTCGATGTCGCTGCATCAATGCCGACACTTACCATTATCTTTGCTGTTGTTGTGTTTGTTCATGTTTCAGCAACTGGGAGGCTGTCAAGGACTCGCAGAGTGGCGACACGTACTACTGGAACAGTGTCACGAACGAGACGACGTGGACGAGGCCGGTCGATACATCGGTGCCACTTCGTACGTTGTGCTGTAGTTCACACCACTTGCACATGCTTTTCATCTCGCCTCGATTCACCGACTAACTGACCGTCTAATGTGGTGATACCCATCAGAGCAAGCCCTTGAGGCCAAGTCGAAATTGGACAGTATCCTCAAGTCGGTCGACGCAGGGTCCCGTCAAGCTGCAGCCGATGCAAAATCTCCAGCTCTCTCAAAGTCACTGAACACTAAGAATGGCGTCACTCCTGCCGCGAACAGGTCCGCGAAGCGGGAGGCCGAGGCGATGTCCACTCTAGCGCACGCTCCTTCTCCAAGCAAAACGATTCCTGGACCCCGCACTGCTGCCATATCGAACTGTCCGGCAAGCGAGAACCATGCGACAGAAGTGCCGAACTCGAAGAGGAGGAAGGTGAAGCCGACTGAAATCGACCCCATGGATCCCACTGGCACGGGCGGCAAGTGGTCGGATGGACTTGACCAGTGAGATCTGGTACACGCTCTTTGGGCAGTCTGGTTATCCAACAGCGGCGGCAACCGGGACAAGACGAAGCCTTACAATCCCAAGGACCCATTGTGGCCACAACGCCTTCGTACTGACGTGAATACACGCGCACAGCTCGATTTTATAGAGAAGATCTTGCACTATTTTTATATCGGCGACATTGAATTCCCGTGGGATTTCCCTCATCATAACATGCGAGCTACGACAACGATGCCTGGGCAGTCCACCGCCATCATGGGTGCTACGAGGAACTCGCCGTCGTCCACGACATCGCCGTCGAAGGGCAGCATCAAGAGGAAAAAACTGGAGCGCAAGGCCAAGGAGCTGGCGGACTGCTACATCCGCGAGTTCAACGACCAAGTGGGGCGGCTGGAGGACCGCGACACGCAGCAGAAGGCGTTCCTGACGCTAATGTACTGTCATCAGCGAATTTTGTGGTCCTAGCTATTGTGTAACATTGGTCTCTCGAGCACTCACTCGACAATGTTTTACCAGCGAATCACTCCCGCTGCTGGACCCCTCACGCGTCGGCAACGTCTATGCACTGATCGAGAAGAACAAGGCAAGCGTCATCGTTTTGATTGGTTTCATCGTCTCCAAGTACTCAACGCTCTCTTGAATCACTCGCAGAAACCAGCACGCTCGTCGACGAGGCGAATGCTCGTCCTGCTTGTCACCGTGCTGTGCCGATACCATCCTGTGCCCATGTCGAAGTTGCTGCCACGCGTGCTCGGGTACATTTCCGTTCGCCTGCGCGACAGCGAGACCAGAGTCACAGACGCGTGCACAGTCCTCGTGTCCGCGGTCTCCATGCACGTGCTGGCATCTGTGACTCTGCCTGCTGCTGATACGAACGGCGAAGGAGTCGCAGAAAACCCAGAGGAGTGTTTCAAGGCATTCGAACAGGTCGCGGCATCGCTTTTGAAGGACACGAATGCTATTGGCGAAGGAGCAGCACGCTGTATAAGTGCGCTGATCTTCCCGACAGAGTTTGACGGAGTGTCCCGACCGCCAATAGAGGCCATCGTTGCTCACTCTAGCCGAATTCTGCCTTACTTGAGGCGGTTCCTCGTGGAGTCAGTCGCGAAAATGGACGGCAGCACCAACTACGCCACGTTTTCGCCGATTTTCCTGCAGCTGTACGCTGCGTGTGCTCTCGCGAACGAGTCTCATCGGAGCGGCGGCTTCTCCGGTGTGAAAGAGTGCTTCGCTCCTCTTGTCGAGTCGATCTTCGAGGCAATCGAGGACACATTCAAGTATGGACCGCGCGACGACTGGATGCTTCGCAAACGGGCCATAGAGCTCTTTGCGCTATTACTGGAAACATTTGCGCTGAAAAGCGACGGTGCCGAAGGTGTGGTCGATGCAGCGAGGCAGTACTTTCGTACCAATGTGGTCCGTCTCGTGCTGTTCACATCGTCGTACTCCGCGGCATAGCTCCTCACCAGATATGATTTTTTTTTTTTGTGGCATTAGGAGCGCTGTCGAGCGCTTGTGGGGGCTGCTCGTCACGATCCAGTGTCTTCGGTTCGAGACGCAGCGATCGCAGCCGTTCGAGACTTTGGCGCTCTTGACAAGCAGTGTCCCAAAACCACGCCGCCAGCCGTACCGGATTCTTTACTGCATCAAGTGCCAAGCTACTCGAGCGACGTCGGACGGAGCAAACGTTACGAGGATCGGACCACCGACGACACAGTTGGAGATAGCAGTCGTGCCAGTGCTGCCTCAAGCACCGATACGCTACCATTAGGCAGTTCGGCGGAAGAAGGTGACCAAGGAGCAGTTGACTTTGAAGAGAACGCTGGCGACGAGGCGGCAGGACCAGAGAATGAAGTAGCGAGCGATCAGGCGCCGGAAGCGCCGACCTCAGAGGTACCGCCATCAGCAGCACACCCGCTTAAAGAGAACAGTTCGGTTGCCGCATTAGCGGACATACTCAAGGCGAAGAGACCAGCCGTTCGTGCTCGCCGAGCGCAGAGAGAACCAATCCCTCGAGTCTCACCTCCGAAGACGAAGAAAACGACACAGGCCCGGCGCTTCTCGCCATCTTTCGAGCCCCTGACAGACGATGAACCGCATGATACACAAGCGGGACCATTAGACGAAATCACCGATGAGCCAGTCACCGGTGCACAAGCCGCGCTGGTTGCTGCACTCTGTGGAGAGAGCGAAATCGCACTGCGCTTGTGCCTTGTTGAGGACGATTTGGCGCTGTTTCGACAAACGCTGTCTCTTATCGGCACGCCGTGCTTGGCGTCGCTGTCGAGAGCATCCAGAAACGCAGTATGCGTGGCTCTGCTCACTCTTTTGGACGACGGCGAGGGATCTCAAAGCGATGCCTGGCTCGCTCTCGAGTGGCTCGATAGCCTTGCCGACTCGAACCGGAGCTCGACCAACGAACTCGACCCGAGGATACGATACGCACTGGCCGAGAAGCTCTCGGAGATGTCGTACGAGCCCACGCAGCTCGCCTTAGGTGCGGCGCGCGTTCTGGAACAGCTGCGTCTCTCGTGAGAACGAGTGTCCGCCAGCAAATCTCGTCTCGAGCTCTCATTGCACTGGACAGCGGTGAACACCGGTGACCGTCCATGGAACGGGATCTGTCAAACGGACCCATCGACCCGGGCGGTGGTGCACACCGCTGTTTAGCGGAGGCGAGCGGACGTACCAACTCTGCATCTTCGGCCCGGCATCACGGATTGGTGACAGCTCTAACGCCTGCCGTATTCACGGATTAGTGATTCCCGCCGTGGTCGCACCTATCATTTCTCCAGTCGCCGCTTTCGATTAACTTGATTTGCTGAAATTGATCACGTGCGACAAGTTCATTGGTTGAAATACATGACCCAGCTCTTCAGGAGCTCTCCACGTCTTACATGATGACACCGCCACTGACGGAATCCACAGGGCGTCAGACTTCGAAGATCTTGCTCACTCATCGCGCTCCCGGCACGCCGCGACTCACTTCCTAAAGGTCCGCGGCAACGCGCCACAGAACTCGCTGCCAGGAACCAACTCAAGCTGTCCATGATGTTATTCCGCGCCATCCCTCGCTCCGCCTTGACCGTGTCCTCGGCCGCGCGCTTCTCCACCCGCTCCGAGTCGGCGCTGCGCGTCGGCATCCTCGGCGCCGGCCGCATCGCCGAGGTGCACCTCAAGGGCCTCCAGGAGACCTCGGCTGTCGTCAAGGCGGTGAGTAGTGAGTCCGAACTCCGGCACACAGATCATTCTTACGGGGCACTGATCGTGTGAGGATAATGATCTATTAGATCTCCGGAGGAGGCTCGGGGCGAGCTGAGACGCTGGCGAGCCAATATGGCATCCCTAAGTGGACGAACGACTCGAGCGAGGTGTTCAGCGACCCGGAGATCGACGCGGTGCTCATCTGCTCGCCGACGACGCTCCACGCGGAGCAGATCGTCGAGGCCGCGCGCCACAAGAAGCACATCTTCTGCGAGAAGCCCATCGACCTGAGCCTGGACGTCGTCGATAACGCCGTCGCCGAGGTACAACTCGGTTGCATCGAGGACATACCAACGTTCAATCAATGCCTAAACGCTGACTGTTCTGCTTGGCGTGTTCCCATCAGGTCGAAGCGGCCGGCGTCAAGATGATGGTCGGGTTCAACCGCCGGTTCGACGCCAACTTCGTTCGCATCAAGAACGCGCTCGACAGCGGCGAGGTCGGCGACCTAGGTATGGTCCGCATCACGAGCCGCGACCCGAGCCCGCCGCCCGCCGAGTACATCCGCAGCTCCGGCGGCATGTTTCGCGACATGACCATCCACGACTTTGACATCGCGCGCTTCCTAGTCGGCGCCGAGGTGGACGAGGTTTTCGCCATGGCGCACACCGTGGAGCCGGAAATCGCCGCCGCCGGGGACATTGACCGCGCCGTGTGCCTACTCAAGTTCAAGAACGGCGTCATGACGTACATCGAGAACAGCCGGGAGGCCGCGTACGGCTACGACCAGCGCGTCGAGGTGCTCGGGTCCAAGGGCTCGGCGGCGTGCGACAATAACTACGGCAACTCGGTGGTCGTGTCGACCCGCGACAGTGTCAAGCGCGACGTGCCGCTGCACTTCTTCCTCGAGCGGTACATGGACGCGTTCAAGGCGGAGATGAAGGCGTTCGTCGCCGCCTGCACTGACCCGCACGCGGCGATCCCCGTGGGGAGCGTGGACGGCCGCGAGGCGCTGCTACTCGCACTGGCTGCGCAAAAGTCGCTCATGGAGCGTCGGCCCGTCAAGGTGGACGAGCTCCGCTGAGCGGTAGAGATAGATGTCGACCAGCATCGAGCAGTCGAACGGAATTCTAGAATGGTCGACGCAGAGACGCGCGTGTCGTGTATGATAGACGCATGGGACCCACCCAATGTAGACGCGCAAACTGTCGTACAGATCTTTTCGAAGCGCAGTTGCGTTGGAAGTGATCTGCTGACGTACTCGTTTGTGGGTGCCACGCAGTAGTGATGCTAGCGGTGTCATCATTCAGTCTATCATACAGTACAGGAGGAGACGACATGCACGCGGAACGCAATGCTGACACGTTCAGCCCCCATCAATACAGTCGCGCCTACTATACTGTACCATGCATACCATAGTCCAGTATTACGACACAGTGTGGCGTCCTTCCCGCCTCTGTTGCCCGCAGTGCGGACTCATTCATCGGGTTCACGTGTGAAAGTGCGGGTCTGTGAGTCAGTCGGGTGGTGGTGTGATTGAACCAGGCGGTGCATCTGGTCTCGCGAGTCGTCGTGACTCACGACCCGCAGGAGCTCCAATTGTCATGCCGGCGAGCTACAAGGCACAGTCACTTTATATGGAGCGACTACGTGATGACGGAGGTGAGGTGTTGGGAAGGCACATGGGGCCAAAATACGGCGGAGACCACCCAGACGCCCTGCTTTTGCGCACCAGTCTCACTTGAAGCTGCATGCATGATGGGAAGATCGTTAAACAGTTGGACATGAAAGGATCAATTTATGCTCGAAATAATTAGAATTTGAATGATTTTACGTATGTTATCAGTAAAATAGTAAAGTTATTTTAAAAAAAAATGCTTATTTATAAAATTATTCTAAAAGAACTATGATCATATGAAATGCAGTTTATGATGCATTCAATGCCGTTGAGCATGCTGTTCAATCGCAAGGTCTGCTCTACGAGCGTTGTGTTCTACAGGTGTGTATATTCACTACCTTACGTAGCTCCCTGCTTGAGTGAAAAATAAACTGCAATAACTCATCTGAGCGAAGTGATACAACTAAATTCTATGCAGCACCACAAGCAAGAGGATCACATAGTTTGACGTGCGCCTCAACACTTTGCTTTGTCGTATTTTTTTCAGATGTGTTATTGAAGGTGCGTGATTGTACTTTTGAGTTGTACGTCACAATCACAACAGCTTTGTACGCTCTCAAATTGAAAGTTCTGTAATCTATGGTGACCTAATTATGATGTGATGGACCATACATAATATGAATGTATCTAATGGATATTGATCAATCAAGGGTTCTGTTCGTGAGAAGACATTGTTAAACGTTCCTCCACAGTGTAAAACTATGGCTTGCGAGGGTGACTTCAATAACTGATCGGTGATTATTTGTGAGTAGTCTTGTTGGCTGCTCACACTCGATTTAACAACACGAATTCATGCAACGCGTACAGCTTCGACATGTGTCTCATTGTGGCAGCGATTGTCTCTTGTAGCTTTAACTACTCGTGTTTACCACAAGCTATAAAGCTATCGGTAATTGCCTAGTCAACTTGAAATTTATCTGCCAGCATTCGTTTTTGTAGTCGATTGCTGGTATGAACTTGGTAGTTGTGTTGCGTTGCCTAACCTACCGAAGATATTGAGTGAATATTGTGTCTTGTGCATTAGACATGGGGCACCTACCACGTCGTTCCGCTGGTCCTGAGGTCTCCTGAGATGGTTCCAACTGCCTCTGATGTATCTTGTGCGACCGCAGCCGCAGCCGTAGCAGTAGAAGCAACTCAATTGATCGCCGATTTCCGCTCAAATGGTTGAGCGATGCTGCCGTACTGCCTCAACTTCAATAACGCTCGTTTAGATGTTTTACCATCAGGATTTCAAAAGAAAGCAAAAAAAAAAAAAGAAAAAAGAAAAAAAGAAAAGAAAAGAAACCACTAATATGTCAAAAATATTTAATTAAATTATTAGAGCGTTTTTAATATCAAAATCAATTAAATTAATCATAATTGCATAATTGCATAATTTTTTTGCATGTCCCAGTAGAAATATCAAGCTAATCACAAATCGACAGTTAATTTACAATATGACTAAAATTGATTTTATTTATTCTATTCTTACCACCACGTTTACCAATACATGATTTCAATTTTAGAGTCCGTCATAACGGATTGTAGTCAATTTTAATTAATAACGTGCAGTTTCTATGCCCGACCAGCGATTGTGGCTTACACCACTACTGGGCTTGTCCATGCGCACCGCGTGGCGTGGGATTATCCTGGAGTAGTTCTCTCTCTCTTTCTCTCCGTCGTTCCCTCTTCTCAACAGCGGGCTTCTTGATCGTTGCCTTGCCTCGCCTTCCCACCGGCACGAAGCCATCAGCCAGACGATCTCCGCTTCCAGGAGCTCACTTCCTAATTTTCTCCCTTTGGCCGAATCCCCTTCCCACCCATCCGACCAGCCCCGACCAGCTCGCATCGAGGTGTTGAGTCAGACGCAGGTGACCATGAGTAACATCATCACGCAGATCGCGCCGATCACAGACAACTCGAGCGACATGACGGCCGGCGACATCGCCATCCTCGTGATTGCCGTCATTGGTGTCATGTTCATCGGCATCATCGCGGCCATCCAAGCGGGCGAGACGCGCTTCCAGAAGATCCTGCCGTGCATCAAGCCGCCGCAGCGAGCGGCCGAGGGCGAGGGCTACATGGCCGCCGAGACGCCAGAGGCTGACAAGATGCAGGGCGAGCGCGACACGAACGGCTCGAACGCTCGCATGTCGACCAACGGTCTCTACGAGGAGCACGAGCGCCAGAAGAACGAGGCCGCCGTGCAGAGCTTCTTCCTGGCGGACCGTGGCATGAAGTGGTACTTCGTCGGCGGCGCGCTGTTCGCCAGTAACATTGGTGCCCAGCACTTCGTCGGCATGTCTGGCGACGGTGCGCGCCGCGGTATCGCTGTCTCGATCAACGAGTGGTACGCCGCGTTCCTTCTCCTGCTCCTCGGCTGGCTCTTCTCTCCTGTCTACCGCCGCTCGGGTGTGTACACGACGCCCGAGTTCCTCGAATACCGCTTCAACGCCGCGTGCCGCCACTACCTGTCGGTGCTCACGGTCGTCATGTACATCCTGACCAAGACGAGTGCGACGATCTACGGCGGTGCTGTTGTTATGCAGTCCACGCTCGGCTGGAACCTGTACGTGGGTGCTGGCGCGTGCATCTTGCTCAGTGCGGTGTACTCGATCGCTGGTGGTCTCCGCGCCGTCATGTACACGGACTTCTTCCAGATGTGCGTCTTCATCCTCGGTGGACTGGTCGTGATGGCCGTGTCGCTGCACAAGGTCGGCGGCTTCTCTGGCATTGTTGACAACCTCGAGGCGCAGGACCGCATGGACTTCTGGGACCTGTGGAAGGGCACGGGCGACGATGACTACCCGTGGACGGGCATGCTGATTGGCCAGCCGATTGGGTCGGTCTGGTACTGGTGCATGGACCAGGACCTGGTACAGCGTGTGCTCTCCGCCAAGGACACTGCTCATGCCAAGGGTGGCACTGTGTTCGCGAGTTTCCTCAAGATGCTGCCCCCCTTCCTCATCGTCATCCCTGGTGTTATCGCCAGCATCTTCTACGACATGTCCGTCCCTGAACGTGGCACGGACGCTGCCTACCCGGTGCTGCTGACGAACCTGATGCCGCATGGTGTG
>JAASGW010000714.1:0-14695 GCA_023334395.1 Phytopythium sindhum | reverse complement strand
GGCAACGCTGTACGTTGTCGAATCTGAAAAAGTCTCCTTGAAGCCATAGCTGTCTACAACTGCTCTCGTTGAATGAGATCCAAAGGAGGTAAGTTTCGAGAGGTCAAAAACTGAGGGCGTAATGTACCAGTATATACTACTGTCGATGCTGGACTCAACTTCGGAGCGGACGTTGACACTGGTCTCTATTCCGGTGCGGACGTTGACGCGGGCCTGGACGTTAGCGCGGGTGTGGGCACTGGCCTCAACGTCGGAGCAGGTGTGGACGCAGGCATCAACCTTGGTGCAAATACGGATGCCGACGTTGACCTGAACGTTGATGCTGATGTAGACGCTAACACTGTCGCCGATGTTGATGCCGGTCTCAATGTCGGGGCGGACGTCGACGCGGACCTGGACGCCGGCACGAATGTGGATGCTGGTCTCAACGTCGACGCGGACGTGGACGCTGGTCTTAATGTCGGCGCGGGTGTCAATACCGACCTCACCGCTGGCGTGGATGCGGACACTGGCCTCAACGTTGGCGTTGGCGCGGGGGTTGGTGCGTCTGTTGGCGGCTACGGCGACGCCAAGACCGGCGTCGACACGTCCGTCGGCGCGAGTGCTGATCTAAACGCCGACCTGACCGTGGCCGCCAAGATCGACCTCCTCCTTAACTTCTTCAAGCAACTCATCACTCAGGTGTCTTCGTACCACGAGAAGGACCGCTCCTACAGCGTGACCGCCAAGAACCTCAGTGCCTAGAAGGCAAACACTTGCATATCATCCCCCAAAGCAGCAATGAATGTAAATATGAATGTGATAGTCATAGACCTTTCATGTGTGGTTGGTTTGATTCGTATGTACTATGGGGTGGACACTGGCTACACTTGACCGAGAACTTCAATTCCTTCTCTCACTGCGTGTCCATGTGTCCCCATCAGTTGACACGCGATCCGCATCAGTGACCGTCACTGATTCGAAACCTGAGAACCTAGCGCGTCACCCATCAAACCGCCTGTTGGTGGCACAGGCTCCCGTTCAGTGCTGCTAGCCCCTCGCTCCCTCTCTCCTCCCTTCCTCTGTCTGTGACACTAGTGTACCACTCGGGCGGTACACGACCGCGCGCTCCACCATCGGGACGACAAAGCGATCAAGGAGGGGAGCGAGTGGCTTATCGACTGCCTGGGGAAGGAAGGAAGAGACCTCCGCGACCGCCCTCCGCAGCGACTGATCGAGCGACTGCGGCAGCCATGGCGGGGCCCCGGCGCGCGGCGACCAAGGGGCTGAGCAGCTGTCTGTACGCGGACTTCCTGGACGAGCACACGGCGCTCAAGGACGCGCTGGAGCCGAGCTCCTTTTCGCGGCACGCGGTGGAACTGAACGCCGTGACGCCCGCGGGCGCGGCGCTCGGGCTACAGACGCAGGTCGTGTCGCCGTTCTTCCGCACGGCCGTCAAGCGCGGTGTGGCCACGTCGCTCGTGTGCGAGAGCCAGCTCAACTCGATGATCACGACCAGTCTGCGCCTGAGCTCGGAGCGCCACCTCGAGCTGCTGGCGCACCTGCGCGCCAGCGACCGCGTGCGCTTCACGCTCGAGGCGCACGAGTCGGCCACGGACAAGACGCCCGCCAGCTTCGCGCGCATCGGCTGCGATTACAAGGGCGGCCGCGCCTTCGCCGGCGCCAAGATCGACGCCGTCAACGGGCCCACGCTTGAGACCACGGCCGGCGTCAAGGCCGGCGACGTGGCGGTCGCCGTCATCGGCGCCTACGACGTCGGCCTCGACCACAGCGACCGCCTCGGGCGCTTCACCACGCTCAACGTGGCCGCCAGCTACGCGCACGACGACCTCACGGCGCTGCTGCAAGTGTACGTCGGATATTGTCGTCGTGATGGTTGTGTTGTCATGTGCTCATCGGGTGATCTGGTGACGGCAGGAACGACAAGGGCCGGCTGGTGCGGCTGGACGTGACGCAGGCGCTGCTGCCGGAGCTACTCGTGGGCTCGGCGTTCGTGTTCGACCGGCGGAAAGACCGCAACACGCTGCGACTGCGCGCCAAGTACGCCGTGAGCGACAAGGAGACGGTCGCGAGCTCGCTCGGGTCGGACGGCATTCTGGTCGGCGCGTACGAGTGGCGCACGTCGGCGCACCTCAAGACGCGCGTGTCGGCGCAGATGGACATGCGGCACTACGACAGCGATGCGCACCACCTCGGCGTGTCTATAGAGATCAGCTGAGCGCCGCCTGGCGACCAGACCGGCGGCGAGCTGGTGCCGCACTATATATCGCATCGCATTTGCATCGTGTGCTTGCTCCGCTAGTAGGCAAAGAAGAAGAGGAGGGAGCAGTAGCAGCAGGAACGACAACGCAAGAGTAGTAACTAAGCAGTAGGCACAAGATACCGACCTGACCAACCTTCTTTGGACCCAACCTGTTGTCGTCAACGCCTCACCTGGCCATCGATCCGCGCGATTACTTGGCGAAGATGACCGTGTCGCGCTTGGAGCGCGCGATCACGTTGCCCTTCTCATCTCGCACACCGGGCGCCGCCTTGGCGGACGGGTGGCTGGCCAGCTCGGACGGTACGGGCATGTTGGTGGCGACCAGGTACTGCTTGAGCTCGTACATGATCTCCTCATCGCCGTCCGTGAGGAACGAGATCGCGATACCCTCCTTGCCCGCACGACCCGTACGACCGATGCGGTGCGTATAACTCTGAATCTTGGACGGCAGGTCGTAGTTGACCACGTGCGTCACGTCCGGGATGTCGAGACCACGACCAGCCACATCTGTGGCCACCAGCACGTCGCAGTAGCCCTCGCGGAAGCCCTTGAGACTCTCTTCACGCTGGTCTTGCGACTTGCCACCGTGAAGGATCGTCGCGCGGAAGCCCGCGTTCGACACGGCTTTGTAGACGATGTCGCACTCCTTCTTGATGTTGACGAACACAATGACCTTCTGGCCGTCGACCACGCGCTCCTTGCGCGACCGCGGCTGGGCGCTCAGGATCTCGCGCAGCACCTCCATGAGCTTGTCCTTCTTTTTGGCCGGCTTCATGAACAGCACGCGCTGGTCGATACGCTTGTTCTTGCCCGACTCTTCATCGCCGATCTTGACGATCGCCGGGTGGCGCAGGAACGTCTTCGCAAGGCGCTCCACCTCGGGCGGCATTGTCGCACTGAACATGCTCGTCACTCGGAAGTTGTGTAGGAGTCCGCGGCCCGAGGCCGCAAGCGACAACTGCTGCTCCATCTCTTCCTCGTTCTCCGATTTAAGCAGCGAGCCCATGTTCTCCAGCACGGCCACAACCTGTGGCTCGAAGCCCATATCGATCATGCGGTCAGCCTCATCCAGCACGACGTAGTTGCACTGGTTGAGCACGAGGTAGTGGTTCTCCAGACAGTCCATGAGACGACCGGGCGTGCCGATGATGACGTCCACGCCCTCGCGGAGACGGAACGCCTGGTCTTCGATGTTCTGGCCACCGACAACCGAGAGCGTGCGCAGCGTCGAGCCCTCGCGGTCGGGCATCGCACCCAGACTCGTGAACTTGGACAGCTTGATCGTCTCCTGCTCAATTTGCAGTGCCAATTCACGCGTCGGCGCCATGACGAGTGCCAGCGGGCCCTGCTCGCCTGTGCGCGCGATCATAGACGGCGGAAGCTGGTACAGATACGCAATGATCGGGATCATGAACGCCGCCGTCTTACCGGAACCGGTCTCGGCGATACCGATGATATCGCGACGCTGGAGACCAATGGGGATGGCCTGCATCTGAATCGGCGACGGCCGCTCAAAGCCCAGCTCGTTGATCGCCTGGAAGACGGCCTCCGGCAAGCCAGCAGCCTCCGACCACTTGCGCAGCGGGTTGGGCGCCTTGCCGCCCTTGAGCGTGATGTCGAAGTCCTCGCGGAAGATGCGCCAGTCGCGCTCCTTCATCTCCTCCAGCGGCTTCTCCGACCAGTGCGTGCCCATCGTCTGCGCCTCGCGCGTCGCCAGCTCGCGCATGCGGTCCCGCTCGTGCTCTTGCATGTTGCGGATGGCGCGCTCGCGCTCCTCCTTACGAACCGCAACCTCTTCCTTGGATAGCTCGCTGTTCATTTCATCGGCAGCCTGCAGCTCGCGCTGCCGCTTCTGGCTCAGCTCATTCAGGAACGTGTTGTTCTTGCGCTGTTCGCGCATGTCGACACCCGCTCGGTAGCCGCGGCCGAAGAGTAGGTTCACGTCCATGCGCTTGGCATATAGCGGGTTCAGGTCGTTCGACGTGTCCTCGCTCGCCTCCCAGTCAAACTGGAAGATCTTGGAGAACTTCTCGCTCGCCTTGACCACCTTCTTCTTCTGCGTCTTCTTGCCCAGATACTGGTCCTTGAGCGCCTGCAGCGCCTTCTCTTCGTTGCGATCGAGCGGCGGCACAATGGAAGAGGACGACGAAGTGTCCTTGCTGAAGTTGCGAGCCGAAGTTGAGGACAAAGCCGCGTGGTCTCCGGATGTGCGCAAACGGCTCGAGTCACTTCCGTGGCGCGAGCGACTGCTGGTGTCGCGCTGGCGCTGGAGGAACTGCCGCCGCGCTTCTTCAGCTTCACGGCGCTGCTTCTCCATCTGGATCAATCACACAAGAACCCATGTTAGTCCGAGCCCCACTACTTACAGTAAGATAGAGAAAGAGTACGCGCCTCTTGTCGCTTCTGCTCTAGCCGCGCGAGCGCATCCTGCTGACGCTGCGCCTTGGACCGAAACGACACCTTGGGCAGCGCGCTCGCCGCCGCATCGCCCGCCTCTTTCGCGGCCGAACTAGCGGCCCCGCCGTCGATCTTGAGCGGGATCTTCTTGCTGGGCTTTGACTCGCTCTCCGCCTTCTCCCCTTCGCCACTCGCGGCCTTGGCCTGGCGCTCTGCCGCTCGCTTGGCGGCGCGCTCCTCCGCGAGCCGCGCGATCTCCGCGATGCGCTCGGCCTCACGCCGCTCCTGTTCGCCCATCTCGCGCTCTTTTGCGGGTGGCGGCGACCGACCGCCGCGCCGCGCGCGCCGCTCTGCCGACCGCGAACGGGAGCGTGAGCGCGAGCGCTGCCGCTTGCGGTGCGAAGACGCTGGCTGCTCCCCCATGGCACCAGAGGACAGAAACCCACGCACAGAGGTTTCCCTTGGTCGGCGCCGCTTTTTGGTCGCGCTTGTTATTGTTGGAAGCGTCGAGGGCAAAGTGTCGCCTAACGTAACAATCGGATGAGTGCATTTCAGTTAAGGGATGATTCGACATGGCAAGTATGTATGTGTAGTATGTGATGCTGTTGCTTTTGTATATGAGTATGAGATAGACTACTACTAAATATACTACTATGTGAACGAAGTGCAACTGGAATCAGATCAGAGGTATGATATGGGTTGATACTAGTACTATGACCTGCTACTACCGGTACTTTAGTTGGTGGAGTGCCACTGGAATCAGAAGAAGGTTGAAGTGGAATCAGAAGAAATAGACCGTTTGGGGGTCGCCACCGTCGGTGGGGCGCGGGCCGGTGATGACGACGACGCGGCGGTCGGGCGCGTCCGTGAAGATCCAGGGGAAGCTGGCCTCGTAGTCGAAGCTCTCGGCGCCCTCCTCCTCCTCGCTGCCGCCCGCGCTCTGCCGGCGGCTCGGCAGCTCCAGCATCGCCACGGTTTGCGCGCGCTGGCAGCGGCCGGCGTCGTCGAGGTCCTCCTGCTCCTGGTCGCTCTCTGATAGCCAGGACGACAGCGACGCGGACGACAGCGCGCGGCCAGTCGGGTGCGCCCACTCGGTCGACGTGCTGCCGCTGCTGTCGTCCACGCTGAAGCTGGCGCCGTCCCGCAGTGCCGTATCTCCGTCCATGGTGGCCTCGCTGAGTGGACCAATCGACATGTTGTCCGACTGCGCGTCCGCGCTGGTTCGCGCCGAGCTGATGGTCTCGAGCGAGGCTTCCTGCGCCTGGAGGACCTGAAGCAGCGAGAAGACGGACAGCGAGGTGACACCAGTCTCCGGAGGCTGCTCGTCTCGAGGCTGCTGGTCGGCACTGCCACCTCTGCTGCTCTCGTTGTCGTCCGAGTCGAGTCGGATGCGGCTGCCCGACGCAGGAGGATCCATCGTCGCCGTGAAGTACGTTGTACTCTCGGAGTGCGCAGAGGTAGGAGAGGACGACGATGACGACGACAGCGGCGACGGCAGCATCTCCAGGTCCCATAGCACCGGCGAGTCCACGATCGCCTTCGTCTCAAACTCCCAGTGCGCTGCGGCATGACGTCTTGGAGAACGCCTGCGCCGACGGTGCGTGTTCGTGGTTTCGCTCGTGGCTGTAGCTGTGGGCGACGCCGTCACGACCGACGCCGACATGTCGTGGCCGAGCTGCAGCCACTGGCGCGTCAGGCGCGTCCACTTGGCGTACTGTGCGACGCTGGACGCGCGTAGCGTGAGCTTGCGGCGCGACGAGCCAAGAGCAATGCTCCACACATGGCGCTTCTCCTGTCGAGGCGTCACGCTGATGATGCGCAATGGACGCGTCAGGTCGGCCAGCGGGATCTCAAGCGTGCCACCAAGCAGCGGGTGCCGCGTAACCACAAGCACGGGAGACATGCGGCTCTCGCCACGGTCCCACGCGACCGACCGGCACATGAACGTCACCACCGCGCGACACCTGACCGGCATTCGATCCACAGCACACATGCGTCGCATCAGTACTGGAGCGAGCGAACGAACCAGCGAGTCGTCGAGCCGCTCGCCACGCACCAGAAGACGCCGAACGTCTTGACGCGCAGCACATCGCACTCGCAGGGCGGCGCGTCCGCCAGCACCACCGCCGACGTCTCCATCATCGCTTCCCTCGGGTCCTTTCTTCTTGTTCGCGCGGGAATCGGAGACTGCAGCGCGGAGGAAAGGGAAAGTGCGCGCGCGCCGTGAAAATAAGAGGAAAGGCCGGCATTCGCGCTGAGGTTACCGCGAATAAGAAAAAAGGGCAGCGATGGCGTTGGCATGGTAAGTGGCGTGCGCGGGAGTACGAGAGCCAAGTGAGAATGCGGAGGAAGCGGAGAAAGCGACGGCGCCTCGCTGGTGGACTGGCGCGAGTTGAAGCCCGCGCGTTGATGGAGTTCGACCGCTTCAGTGGTGAGCAGGGCGGCGGCACGTCACTCCGCGCGGTCCCAAAGTGAGCACGTCAATGAGAGGGGATGATGAGTCGCCCTCTTTTACGTGTGTACTCGACATACTTGCTTGGTGCTGTTTAGTCTCTCTCACTCGCAGCAACTACACGGAAGATGCCGGTCTAAAGCAGTCTCTCTCGACACATCGAGCAGCAGAGGACTCGAGTTGTCGAGTTGGTGGCGACGATTGCCCACATACACATACTCACGCTTCCTCCGCTCAACTCGCCTTGCTGTGGTCGTGGCTGCACGTCTTGCACTTGCGGGAAAAGGCCTTGGCCACGAACGTATCGCAGCGGCACGACGCGCAGTGCGCGGGCGGCGGCGGGCGGGCATCGTACTGAGCCACACCGTCCATCGCGCGGTCGATCGCGTCATACAGGCACTGCGCGGCGCGCGGCCGCGGCACCTGTCCGCTCAGGATGGTCTCTGGCGTCAGCTGCTGGCCGTAGAAGTTCGTGTTCATCTCGGTGCGCGCTGTGATGACCGCGCCGTGCAGTGAGATGCCTGCGAACAGCCCGCGGCTGTGCGAGTAGCTGAAGTTGGCGTTGAAGCCGCCGCGACTGGCCGCAGCCTGGGCGAGCGCGTCGCGGCCGTAGGGCCCCAGCGCCACGCTCAGTCCGCCGCCGACGTTCACCTGTGTGCGGTGGAACACCTTGACGGCGTTGGAGGATCCCATGATGATCATAAACTCAATCAGCTCGCCGCCAGCCTCGAGACCGCCACCGATACCCGCGGTGCCGATCGCAGACGGCGCCGACCACGTGCCATCGTCGAGCTTGGCGATCACGATGCCCGTGCCGGCCTTGGCTGTGATAAGCAGTCCCGCCTTGAGCACCGTGAGGAACGCGAGCCCCTTGGCCTTCTTCAGGAACGTCACGGGAATATACCGGTCGCTGTCGGCGCCAAAACTCGGGCGGAAAAAATTGCCCACGATGTCAGCGGCGTTGCGGCACTCCTTCTCCAGCGAGCGGCTGTACGGCAAGTGGAAGCGCGTCTTGGCCTCGTGCGGGTTCTCCTTGTGGCAGTTGGCGTACTGCGTGTTGAGCCCGCTCTGGAAGGCCTGCAGGATCGGCGCGCAGATCGTGCACACGCGCTGCGGGTGCGCCGGGTCGTACTTCTTGGCCATCGTGGACGACACCTGCTCGGGCGACACGAGCATGCGCGCGGGCGAGCACGTCTTGCACACGGCCGCGCCGCACTTGCGGCAGTGGTGCCGCCGGTTCTTGAGGTCGAAGTCCTCGCTGCAGATCGAGCACTTGGGCGTGTCGGCGTACCGTCCGCGGGTGAGTCGCGACGACAGGCTCGACTCGGTGAAGGTCCCTCTGCCTCCGCCCGAGCTCGACTGGCTGTCCCCGCTGCTCTCGATGCTGTCGCGCGACATCATATCGGACGTCGAGTACGGGCGGCGGTTGCCTGATGTCCTGGACCGAATCGGCGGGTTCTCGCCCGCTGCGCTCGTCAAGACGCCGGGCGTTGACACAGGCCGACGACTGTATCGGTGCTGGCTGCTGCTGCTCGTGCCGGCAGTGGTACCCTCGCCGTTTTTGCGCTTGAGGTGCGCCTTGAGCAGCTTCTTGCGTTTCTTGTCGTCCGGGATGAGCTGCGCGAGCTGCGGCAGCATGTGCTCCAGCATGATGCCCGAGCCGAAGTACGTCTCAAGCCGCGCGACGAAGAGCGTGGCCTTGAGCTCGCCCTGCCCGTACGCCTTGCAGTCGCGCTTGAAGCCCGCGACCACCTCGTCGTTGTCGCGGTTCGCGCCGCGCACGGCCGCCAGCATGCGCTTGTAGATGGCCGATGCCTCGTCTCCAGACGCCGCGGGCGGCACCTCCAGCTTGCTCTTGGCGCTTTCATCCCCGCCCTCGTCCTTGTCCTTCTTCTTCTTCTTCTTGGTCTTGACAGTCGCGCCGCCCGACTTGCTCCGCCGCACCGACGGCTGCGGCGCGTACGGGGTGCCCAGATGGAAGCCGCAGTTGGAGCAGAAGCGCGCGCCGCCCGTCGACTGCCCACACGACGGACACGCCATCGCCCCCACGCCTCTGGAAGGTGCAGCGACGGCGAGCGGGACCGCTAGCGACGCTTCTTGCCGCCTTGGTGACACTGCTCGAGGGTGGTAGCGGAACTGGGCGTTCTCTTTTTTAGCTCGTTTTTTGTATTAGAAAATGACATCTCGGAGGAATCGTGAGATAAAATTCATAGTAGGATCAAGTGAACTCGCAAGAACTATTCGAATAGAGATAAAATAAAACGGCGCAGTCCTTAATAAACGAGTGTGTATCCGGTTTACTTCACGTGTTCTTAGCAATTCGAAGACCACATGTCTCGAACCCACCCACTTATTACGGATAATAGAGTATTCATCAGATCTGAGCGCATCAGATACTTCTGACCCCATCGCCTCCAAAGCACTTCACGATCGAAAATGACGGCGGGGGTGGCGCTGGTAACAGGCGGCAGCCGCGGCATCGGGCTCGCGGTGGCCCGGCGGCTGCACTCCGTCGGCTGGAAGGTGGCCATCACGTCTCGATTGCTGTCCCGCGCCGAGGAGGCGGCGCAGAGCATCGGCGGGGGCGTCCTGGGGCTCGAGTACAGCGCGCCGACGAGGGCGGACGCGGAGGAAGCAGGCGCGGCGGCGGCGGCGCGTGTGGTCGCGCAGGCCTCGGAGCGGCTTGGCGCGGGCGTCTCGGCGCTCGTGAACGCCGCGGGAGTGTCCAAGGACAGCCTGCTGCTGCGCCTGCGCGACGCCGAGCTGGACGAGCTGCTGCTCACGAACCTGGTGGGCCCCATCCAGATGACGCGCGCGGCCGCCAAGGGCATGATGCAGCAACGTCGGGGCAGCGTCGTTACCATCGGCAGCGTCGTGGGCTCGTATGGTAACGTGGGCCAGACGGCGTACAGCGCGTCCAAGTCGGCGCTCGTGGGCGTCACCAAGTCGCTCGCCAAGGAGTTCGGCAGCCGCAACATCCGCGTCAACCTCGTCGAGCCCGGCTTCATCGCCACCGACATGACGGCGGCCATGAACGACGCCGCAAAGGAGCGAACGCTCGCCAACATCCCGCTTGGGCGGCTCGGACAGGACGACGAGGTGGCCAGGCTCGTGGCCTTCCTGGCGGGAGACGACGCGTCCTACATCACCGGTCAGTGCATCCGCGTCGACGGCGGGCTCATCATTTAGATCGCTGCAACGGTAGCAAACGAGGCAAGAGCGCGAGCGACTTCGACCTGAACGCCAAATAAATGTGCCTTTAAACCCACAGCCGCACGAGTGCCGCGTGCGAATCGTACGCTACTGCGTCGAGAACTGGGTTGGTGGTTGCAGCTCGCCGCCTGACGCTCCAGGGAACTTCTACACGCCGCATAGAGAACGTTGTTAGCATGGAGAACGCCTTGTGGCAAGCGATAGTGCGAGGTGCGATACCTTGTCAGACGGTCGGAAGGAGAGCACGGACGGGTGTGCCGTCGTGCGTCGCTGGTGCGAGATCTGCGCCTCGTTGATCTCCTTGTTGAGCCACGCAATGACTGGCGAAGGCAGCGCGAAATGAGTCACACGTGCCGACGCAGCAGCTAAGGAATGACGTCGTTATCGTACCTTGTTGATTGGACGCCAGTAGCTTGTTGCTGTCTTCCAGCTTCTGGCTCAGCTCCTTGATCGTGCTCTGTCATAGACAGTAATCAAACGTTAGAACGAAGCGCCAGGCGTTGACAGCAGAGGGATCATTCGTCACCTTGAGCGTCTCAATATGGTCGTCGCGCTTGCGCAGATCCTCTCGCGCTGACTTCAGCTGCAGCATAAGCTCCTCTCGCTGCAGCTGCTTCTCCTCAACCACCTGCGAACGGCAACAACATTGTTTACATCGAAAGGGCATGAGTACAGAAGCAAGCGCAACGCTTGTTGCTGAGACGCGGTATACCTGCTCCTGCTGCTTGATGATCTTCGTCTTCATCTTGATCTTGGACTTGAGCGCGCGACTTTCGTTCTGGATTCGCTCGATGATCTCATTACCCTGTAGCCAAGCAACCGGAGCGTTAACCCGAACTTCATCACGCACGAGCATGTATCTACTAGGCTGCTCACCTTGTTGATCTCCGAGATGCTCAGCTCGAGCTTCTGCTGCAGTCGCGCGTGGTTGTCGCGGTACATCTTGAGCGAATCCTCGACCTCCTGGTTATGCGCCTGCGCGGACTGCAGCATCTCGGTCGTCTTGGCGATCACCTCCTCCTTGTCCGCGAGCTGCTGCTGCAGACCGCTGGCGCGCAGCTGCAACACGTTGATCTGCTTCTCTTGCTCGAACGCCTTCTGGTCGAGCTGTTTGTTTTCGGACCGCAGCACCTCTAGCTCGCGCACCAGCACCGACCTATTCTCGCTAAGGTCCTTTGACTGGACGCGCAGCTGATCAATCAGCAACTCGTTCTGGTACTTCTCCTTGCTCAGCGCCTGCACGCGCGCCTCGTTCGCGTCTGCAGTCTCTTTCAGCGCTTTCAACTAGTATACCACAACGCCACGTACGATGTAAGACACCATGACACTGGTCTCACATGCACCTCAGCACCATCAGAGCTGCCAACTCACCTCCGCCTCGAACTTCTGCGTTAGAGCGTCAATCTTGGCGTTCAGGTCGTCCTCGCGCTGCTTCAACGCTGCCGCTGCGCGTTCCCTCTGCATCCCACACATCGCCCATATGTGTCAGCCACTGTCACGACCGGCAACAGCATCAGCCACTGATAGCGATACCGCACCTGCGCATTCAGCTCGTCGGCATACTGGAGCCTCTCCTGCGACAGCAGCGCGTCGGTCTGCTGCTGTAGCGCGTCCAGCTCCTTCTGCATCTGCGCCTCGTTGCGCGCGCGCTCGTCGCGGTCCGCCGTGGTCGCGCGCAGCTTGGTCGTAAGCGCGCGCTTCTCCGCGTTCACCTGGGCGAGCCTTGCCGCCAGGTACGCCTTGACGGCCGCGTCGTCGCCCGGGAAGAACTGCAGCGATAGGTGCGTCAGGTGCTTGAACTGGTTCGTCTCGACGATGCTGAACACCGACTCGCCCGCGCGGTTGCACGTGTTGAGCACCGCCAGATAGCTAAGGATCGATCGTCATACACGTGAAGAGACCGTCAGCCAGTCAGTCACGCCACTAGGAGGGACGTTAGGCGCTCACCTGAGCGGCACGGGGCCCTGCGACCGCGCCATCTGTGCGCGCGCCTGCTCCATATCCGCCTTCTCGGCCGGCGTGTCGCCCTTGCTCTCCTTGTTGCTGCTATCGGCGTCGTCGGGCGCAGGCACCCACCTGCTGTCCTTGAGGCAGCACTCGAGCAGTTCGATAAGGTTGGCGGGGAAGGAGGCGAAGTCCACGAGCAGCCGCTGCTGCGCCTTGAGATCGTGGAACTCCTCCTCTGAGACGCTCCAGAGGAACAGGAAGAACGGGTCCACGCCGTCGTCGTCCGTCACTTCCACGCGCAGCACGCGCTCCTTCTGGTTGCTCACGCTGTTCTGCTGCCGGTCACAAGACGCACAAGACGCAAACGGTAAGTAAGCAAGACGAGCGAGGCGGCGACGCGGAGAGCGAGAAGAGCGAGAAGAGCGACGCACGCGCACGCCGTTGAGCAGGCGGATGGTGAGCGGCAGGAGCTTCTCGTCGCGGTCCGCGTACTGCACCAGCACGTGGAAGCGCCGGTCGAAGAGCGGCGCGTCGCGCTCGAATGTCTCCATGAGGCTCGGGAGGTGGTGCGGAAGGCGATCTGCCCTCGTATACTGTAAAAATAAAAAAAAAAACTAGTACCTGGCGAATTGCCCGAATGGCGCCGTAGAAGCATACTGGAGACCAGTGAAACGCGTAAAGCAAATTTGAAAAGAAGAAAAGAAAGCGCGCGGGAAAATCATCATAAAGTGAAATACCAAGGTACCTTCGTAAAAGTTTTGAATCAATAGTTAAGTTGTAGCAAGAGTAGGCGCAACTTTGAATGACGACGCTGCGTCATTGCGACTAGCGAAATCCAGACCTTCACAGTTCAGAAGCGTTTCTGGAGACTCTAGTGCTGCTGGGTCGGCAGTGCTATCTACTGCCACCGCGAGCGGAAGGCATGGACGGCACGCGTCTTCGAGGTGCACTCCACCGGTCCCGGCGCCGGCGCGTACGGGTGGCGATACTCGTCGTACTCGCGCAGCTTGGCGCCAATGTGCTGTGCGCTACCAAAGAATGGCTGCGACCACCGCGAACAGCGGGTATTCCTGCAGGAAGCGCTTGGAAAAGTAGTCGGTGATCGCACAGACCCACTGCCTCCTGGTCGCCTGGGCTTACTGAAGCTGGTGGAATTCGGCTTTGAGCAACATCGCAAGCAGAAAGGATGACAGCACCAAGAAAGCGTTGACTGCCGTCGTGCCAATATTGAGATAGTCACACACGACGAGAAGCTAGGCAAGTCCCCGCAGTCCGTCCAGAAACACTACCTTGCATCTTGGCGCTTTGGTTCGTTCACACAGTGGCGCTGGTTTGCACTTGGCGCTGGTGACGTCCTTGTCCAGGTCCGGGACATCTAGGCAGGAAAGTCCCAATCGTCCTAACGGCTTTGACACGCGAGAACGTAGAGCAGTGGACATAACGGTCGCTCCCCGAGGCCCTGAACTATCCCAGCTCAAGCATCTCACGGGGAGTACAACGCCCTGTGGCTGCTCTCTGCTTCTCGGAGCAGCGCGCGTGCCTTCGTAGCGACTGCTATTCGCTTTCGAACTCCGAAGCGGTCGACCAGCGCACCACCAGGACATCGCACTAAGCTTCATGGTATCTCCGGCCTCGATTAGGGTTTCGATGATGGCTACATCAACCGATCCTGATGCCATGAGTGATCGAGATCATCTTCTGTGCGAATATGCGGTCCAGCACAACTACCATAATGGCATTCTAGCATAAGTGCTGCTCTCGCCTGGATATGATGCGGCAAGCGCGACGCGCCAAGGGTGGAGGGGGCTGCCACGGAGCACGGTCGTATCAATTCTCAATGGACTCGGTCTGTTTTGTCGACGAATGAACCTTTATGAACATCGGCAATTGCCGCACAGGTCGGCGTCAGACCACCAATTAGTCTGATTGGTGGCGCAGATGTGCAAATGTATTTTAATGCAGTGTAGTGGTTTCGCCAACTGGTGCTAAATTTCCTCAGTCGCGTCGCCAGCACGGTTTCCATTTGCTTGCCTAAGTAAATGATAGTCAGCGCCTCGTCGTGGATAATTGTCGACGGTTGTCGGTCTTCAATACAGTGATCTGCGTGAATATGCAACGGCAGCAACGAAGCAAAAAAAAGGGGTCGAATCGGAAAGGACAGTGCTGATATAAAAATATAATGTACTGATTTTGGAATCTGAGTGAACTGGCATCAAGGACCATTTGTTTTTAAAAACGATGCTAATTCAAGATATAGTTAATGCAAGCTCTATCTATGAGAGCAGTGTGCTTCCAGCAGTTCTCAATAGTGGAAACGCTGACGTCTTGCCAAGCTTGTTCACACCACAGAATTGCAGTGAGCATGTCCAGTTTGTAGGCGCATTTCACCGATTCACCAACGTAATCGAGAGCGTGGAGCATTT
>JAASGW010000713.1:0-14700 GCA_023334395.1 Phytopythium sindhum | reverse complement strand
TTGGAGCCTGCTGCTGGCTCTGCCTCGCACATCAAGACCGAGTACCAGAACTGCTCCAAACCGGTGACGTTCGTAGCTTTCGATGGCATCCATCAGTACAGTCCTCTGGACGCTGGTGCCACGACCTCGTGGCTGTCCGGTAAGATGTGGAACTTCTTCTTCCCTTCGAAGAGCAGCTAAATAGGCACGAGTGCGGCAGCTAGGCAAAGACGACGGATGGAGTTGAATTGCATATCCACGTCGCTAGCCACTCGGCGCCGCATTCGATCGCTTCTCGTGACGCTTAACGAAGATGTCAACATTGGTCGCTTGAAACTTTAGTGCATTAGTTCTCTATGAAAAGGTCAAAAATGCGATGATACCCTCCACCTGGCCAGTCTATTGGTCGCGTGAGTCTACTTGTCGTCGGCCAGTACCTGCTTGGCGATGGCCTTCCAGCTCTGCGCGTGCGAGAACTTGTAGTGCAGCAGGTAGCTGAACCCGCGCAGCATGAGCGATGTGCGGAACGCCATGACGTAGTCGTCCGGCATGTACGTGATGCGGTCGATCCTGGACAAAACAACAACACGGTCGCATCACGTCAGCCGCTACGTGATCCACTCCCAACTTCCACAACGACACTACTCACGTCTGCAGCTTCTCGACAAAGAGTTGCGCGTTCATGCCCTCTGTCACGCTCCGGTCGTCGTTGTCGATCATGAGCCGCGCCTGCTTCTCCAGGTAGTACGGGTCCATTTTCTCGGTGCGCACGCCCATGTCCTTGGTCAGCACGCGGATGATGTCGTCGCGCGTACCCTCGGCAAGTGCCACGATCAGCTTGGCCAGGTTCATGCGGTGCTCCCGCGTGATGTGCTTCACCTGTCCGTAGTCGATGAGCCCTAGCCGGCCGTCGTCGAGCAGCAGGATGTTGCCCGGGTGCGGGTCGCCGTTGAACGACCCATCCACGAAGATCTCGTGCCCATGCACGTCCATAACGAGCTGCAGGATCGCCGGAATGTTGAGCAGCTGGTGCTGTTCCTCCTTCGGCCACTGCTTCGGTGCGACCCAGCCTAAAGAGTAGTCGTACACCCAGCGGCCGACTTGTCGCGTGGTACGCTTGGCAGCCAGCGTCATCGCGTATAGGCGAAGCTTGGACGCGCCCGGCCCGGATTCGATGTCGAGTCCTAGGCGCTCGCGCTCTTCGTCGATCCGCTTCTGCTCCTGCTTGAGCTGCTCGACCGTGACGCCCCTGTCGGCCGCGATAGCCTCGAAGTGGTCCTGGATGCCGTCCAGCAGCTTGCGCCCGCGCAGGAACTCCATCACCAGCACCTCCTTGGTGCACATGTCGAGTCTGGGCGCGGGCACGACCA
This sequence comes from Phytopythium sindhum, assembly GCA_023334395.1. Lineage (NCBI taxonomy): Eukaryota > Oomycota > Peronosporomycetes > Pythiales > Pythiaceae > Phytopythium > Phytopythium sindhum. The sequence goes on along the minus strand of JAASGW010000713.1, from coordinate 13,351 downwards.
CCTTGTCCGCGTACGGACTCTTGGCGAGGTTGTTGCGGATGAGCTCCAGGTTGCGGCCTTCCTCGAGGTAGTTGAACTCGGTCATGAACTGCTTCTCGATCTCGACGAGGTACGGCAGGTGCTCCGGCTGGAAGAAGCGGCAAAAGTCCTGGATGGTCTTGATGTCCCAGCGGAAGAACGTTTCCGCGTCCGGGTGCTGCACCTTGACAGCTACCTCCTGGCCCGTCCCCTTGAGCACCGCGCGGTGCGCCTGGCCGATGGACGCGACGCCCAGCGGCTTGGCGTCGATGTGCTCGAAGACCTCGCTCACGGGGCGGCCGTAGGACTTCTCGATGATGTCGCAGATTTCCTCCACCGGCTTGGACGGCGCATCGTCCTGCAGCTGGGCCGCGCGCGACAGGTACGGCTCGGCCAGCACGTCCGGCCGCGTGGAGCCGAGCTGCGCGAGCTTGACATAGAAGCCCTTGAGCTCCAGCACGATGCCGAAGACCTCGGGCGCGTATTTCTCGTGCAGCCGCGTGTACTCCTCGGTCTGCTCGTCCTCCGAGAGCCCGCGGCGCTCCATGAGCACTTGCGCCGCGCGGTAGTGCAGGTAGATGGGGAAGGCCTTGCGCCAGAAGTAGAGCGAGCGATGGAAGCCCTCGTCCGAGTAGGCCGTGTACGTCACGCCGCCCGTCGCGGCCGCCGCCGAGCCCAGCAGCAGCCGTGCGCCGTTGCGGAACACCAGCGTCGCCGCCATCGCCGCCCCTGCCGAGTCTGGAGCCTGTGAAGGACGCACAGAGAGGGGATGAAGGAGGTAATCGATCAACTTGAGCCGCTCGCTTTGGCCACGCACGAGGGCGGGATTCTGTGATGGTCAGCGAAAGTCGGACGTTGCAGGGTGATGACGGTGAGTGGTGGAAGATACCGGTATGGTACGGTACAAAACCGGTATTGAAGGTCGGTTATCCTGGTGTTCTGGAGTGGGAGGATACAGCAAGTCCAGAAATCCAGTGGTGTGGTGTGGCATGCATGGCGGCGACTCGGTCACAGTAGAGCCCCCTCCAAATACAAGGGCGTGTTGGCCCAGGTGGAGAGCAATGCATGCGGAAGACGTGCACACGGTCGCGGTATACACGCGCATGCACTGTGATGTATACAGTCGACAGCGCCACGTAGGACCCGCGTCATCCCGGACCGTGCGGTGGCCGCTTGGGCCACACTGTGGGACGGGGCGTTGAAAGGCATGGGGGCGCAGAAACCGCGCCGGGTGTAAGCACAACGCGAAACAATGGCATCCATCGGCTGTGCTTCAGTTTTGGTACAGAACAGTGGACGTGCGTGCGTGCGTGTGCATGCAGCTCGAAGCAGCGGGGAAAGGGGTGCACAGTACGCGCTCACACTTCCTGAGTGCTTCTCCCTGTGCTCTTCTTTCTCGTCGGTGGTGGTCGGCAACTTCAGGATGGCGCCTACGAGTTGCATGTTCCATCCTGAAGTTATGCGCGTGGAAACGCAGTGCGCAACCTCAATCGGGTCCCATGAGTGGCATTAGACAGCCATTTGCATAGGGAACTACTATGGACGAGCGGATGGAGACCCAGCCCTCATCTACGTCCCGGTCAGCGCGCCAAGCACCACTTCAACACACCGTCATCCGGGGACACGGTCCGTTTCTCCAGTTCAGAAATGACAACCGGAAGTTATCGTGTTTCTGGACTGGACTAGTCGCGACAAGCATGGGATTTCAGAGGTTCAAGGCGGATAGAAGCTGCATCTGCCTGGCAAACTGCAACTTGATCAGATTCCAGAGGTCCCCACCAGGTCATCACTCTGTCGTAGTTGAAGAAATCGTAAACAGTGGGACTAATCTCCCACTCCTAGAACCTGGAACCTGGAACTCCTGGTGACCTCCTGGAAGTCGCGTGACCCGCGACCGTTGCCCACGCATCTCCCCCAAATGAATCCACCGCCGCCGCCTCCTTGGTCCTAGGGGGCTCCTTCCTGGGGGCTCCTGCCTGTTGGTGGAGCCCCTCTGGAGGCGCCTGTAGGGCGGTGGCATTCCGCAATTTGCCTGCGAGACCCCAAGCCAAGCACCAAGCCCAGCCTCCCCTTCCTCCGACCACCATGAACTGTGAGAAGTACTACGACGCGTTCGAGCACGACTTCGCCAAGCGCAAGGTGGACTTCCGCGCCAAGGTGGCGCTGCTGCGCAACCTGCTCACGCAGCGCGGCCTGGACGCCATCGTGCTGAGCTACTCGATGAACTTCCAGTGGCTGACCAACGGTGGCCGCAACTACATCTACCTGGGCACGGAGGGCGGCGTGGGCGCGTTGTACGTGGACCAGTCGCGCGTGGTGATTCTGACCAACCACATCGAGGGCCACCGCCTGCTGAACGAGGAGCTCAAGGGCCTGCAGGACGAGGTGTCGGTCGTGGAGGATCCGTGGTACGACGAGCGCCCGCACCTGGAGAAGGCCAAGGCGCTCGCCAAGAGCGACAAGGTGGCCGAGGACTGCTCCGACAAGTCGCTCGACCTGGCGCTGAGCGAGCTGCGCGCCACCTTCACCGAGTACGAGATGGACTTGTACACCAAGCTCGGCGCAGACTGCGGCAAGGTCATTGGCGACGTGTCGCGCAAGGTGCGCCCGGCCATGACGGAGTGGGAGATCGCGGGCATGCTGTCGGCCGCGCTGTACGAGAAGGCCATCACGCCCATGCTGATCCTCGTGGCCGCGGACGAGCGCATCGACACGAGCCGCCACCCGCTGCCGACCAACAAGCGCGTCAAGAACAAGGCTATGCTCGTCATCTGCGCTCTGCGCCATGGCTTCATCCTGTCGACCACGCGCCTCGTGTATATGACGACGACGCCCGGCGCCACGATCCCGGAGGACCTGCTGCGCCGCCACGAGGCCGCGACCTACGTGGAAGCGGTGGCGCTCGCCAAGACGGCGGAGCCCGGTACCAAGGCCAACGCGGTGTTCAAGGCCATCCAGGACGCGTACGCTCAGCGCGGCTTCGACGGCGAGTGGAAGCTGCACCACCAGGGCGGCTGCGCCGGCTACAACAGCCGCGAGTGGGTCGGCGTGCCCAAGCTCGACAACCGCGTGACCGGCAAGAACCAGGCGTACGCGTGGAACCCGTCGGTGGCCGGCACCAAGTCGGAGGACACGGTGCTGTTCCGTGAGGTGAACGGCAAGATCGAGATCCAGACGCTGAGCGTCTCGCCCGACTGGCCCATGATCGAACACAAGATCGGCGACGTGACCATCCGCCGCCACGGCATCCTGCACCTCGCCTTCTAGGCGCTTGGGTCGCTTCGCAAGGGCGAGAGCGCGACGAGCGCTTGATATCCCGCTCCCTTTTCTTCATGGATGAGTGTGTGCATAGTATTAGCGTTGCGACGTGGGAGTGAATAAAGACAACAACGACAACCTGAAAAATGCAGCGAGGTGCCTGTCGTGTCGAGGACCACTACACTTTACTACTAACCCCAGAGGCTTGACTACCAGCAGGTGAAAGCAACAAGCGAGTACCAAGTATTAGCGTGTTGTGACGTGTGGCTAATAGGAGAAGCGCATTGGATTCTGGTGACTAATATCGTTCTGCTGTGCGCGATGTTTGGCTGACTATTAAGCATTAAACTGTCTCGTGTTGAAGAACGGAGAGGAGAACAGTGACTGATGGATAGCCTTGAGGGTTGCAGCTCCAGGGCAGCCATGCCTAGAGTTGCCATCGGTCGTCGCTGCTGGGCTTCCAGCGAGTGTTGATGAATCAGCGGCTTAGTACCGCGTTATCGCGGGGACGACCACGACGGTACAGGGCGTGATAGTCACGAGCTGGAGCTCGAACTTTGGTGCCGCTGTGGCACTTGCCGCTCGTGGTCGACGTCGGGTCCGACTGCTCCCAACGGACCCCCACAGAGTACGCAATCCAGGCGACAGCCACCATGACAAGGCTGACGAGGACCGCCACGAACACCGCTTCGAGCGGGGTCAGCTGCAGATGTCACTCCTGGTCGCACGTGGTTGCGCTTCTCTTTTGATGCTGCATTTTCTTCTACTTCGTCGTCTCGCTGCTGTTGGTTCTTGGGCGCGACTTGGAGAATGAGGTGAGAAGCACGGCAGGCGCGTGTCGGACGCCGGTCGACCTGGATCGGCAGCCGCCTTCTCACTGTCGCGGCACTGGGAGTCCGCGTCACGCACGAGGTGAACGCCGCTGCCGCGGCTTGCCGTGCCTGCACATGTGCATGTTAACGGACTCTCTCGCCTGACCGAAGGGCTTTCCTTTCGTCCATGAGCGCGGGGTGTGGGCGTCGACTTACTAGCCAAACGGACTCGACGGGCCTCAAGATGGAAGCCGAGGGCCGTGCGCGTCTGTATGATTTACGGATGTTGAAGTGAGCATCACTCTTGATGGGATGACGCGCCCTGGCTTGACGTGGTGCCCATTATTTGTCCAGATGAACAGTCTCCTAACGTGTGCTCAACATAAAAATGTTTTACCTGAAATTATGTGTGCCACCCTTTTGTGGCGCTCGGACACAGGCCCAATAGGCGTGGGACGAAGGCGGGACTTGCATCGTGATCTCCGCGATGTCTGCGCGCGAGCTGCTAGTGCCCAAGGCGGCAGTGGTGGGTGAGTGGGCACCGGCAATCATGAACGAGTTACGTGACGAGTTCCTTGCCATGCCGGACCGCGCTCGCTTCCGCGAGTCGTTGGTCGAGTTCCAGAATGTGGTGCTATAGCGGGTGCTCTCGGTGTGGCGCACCTCCTTACGAGCTTTTCCGACCCTAACGACTCGATCGTCTGGGGCTCGCGTTATTAGCGTGCGAGAGCAGCATGCGAGCATCAGCGTCTTGGCGTGTGGCTAATGGGAAAAGCGTGCTGTATTCTGTTGTTTATCTTGTTGCTACGTGTGCTAGCTCGGCTGACGATTATCCAGTAGATCGCCTCGTACGGAAGACGGGAAAGGAGAACGAACGCAGCGGCACGACTAGGCCGTCCAGCACCTTGCCTTGGATGTCAGCAGTTGGGAACCAGCCGCACCTAGTTGTGCTCTGGGTCATGCTGGGTCATTTCTGCAGCCACGCGCATCAGCACCACATGCGCACGGAGGCGGTCAACGTCAGCCATCGCAAGACGCCCACCGGCAGCCCACATAGCACGGTCACGGGGACGGTCATGGACTTGAACACGGGCACGTGAATGACGGATAACGCGCTCAGCGCGCGTTTCCACCCTCTGATCGGTCTCATTGACCGCTCCGGCGCTCGGCGGCCGAGGCCAATCGCGTCTCGACGAGGTTGACAAGCTCCGTGGAGTTCAACGCGACCAGAAGCGCGCGCGGTCGAGCATCCTCATCCAGGCGGTGATCGTGGTGGCGTGCCGTCCTTTCTCGCCTGGTTGCTCTTGGGGCTTGTCCGCGGCTTGCAGAGTGAAGCGCGCACGGGTTGCCGACCCCGGAAAACACGTCGCGGGGTGGATTTCTTTTTGCGGGGGAAGCCGACTGTCTCTCTCGCCTTCCGAGGCAACACGCGTAGGGGAAAGGAGCGAATAGCGGAGGGCATTATGGAGGTGGATCTGTGTCCTGCGCCTTCGTGTCGACCGTGCGCTGCCCTTCTCCTGGTCTGTGACGGACAGTGAGTGATGCCAACTCCAGTGACAAACGAGACGACACGGCAGATCATGTTTGTACATGTATTCTTTTGCTGTTGGGTTCCTCGACCGACCGGGTTTCCTTTGATCCACGAGCGCGGCGTATGGGCGGGAAGTCGTCAACTAGCCAAAAGGATACGACGAAAGACCGGCCACCCGTGGCGGTTCGCCGACCTGCCCGCGGCGCAGTGACCTCGGCGGGCTGCTCCGCGCTCGCGTCGCTGCTCGGCTGCTCAGTCTCTGCCGACTCACCTCAACGTGGGGCTGGAGGCAGAGGGGAAGCAGCGCTTGGCAGCGCGGGGCGAGGGCGGGGCGGGCGATCGAGGCGCCGCGGAAGGCGGGGACGAAGGGGGAAAGCGGCCAGTCTTGTTTGGGGGCACAAGGAGAAGTAGAAGCGAGAAGCGAGAGGCAAGGCGGGTGGCTGGCGGCTGAGTGTGCGATCATAAGTTACGCGCCGTCCTCCCTGAAGCCACCCAGCACACAACACATCAGGGCAAGCTATCAACCATCACAGACGGCAGTGCGGGCGTACCAGTCGGGCGTCATGCCGTAGTAGTCCTCCATGGTGTCCTCGGCGTCGTCGTCTGCGGTGGGCTCGTCCATGGTTTCGTCGTCGTCCATGTCGCTCTCGTACGCTAGTCTGTTGATATCGTACAAGCGGTCAGTCCCCTGCCACAGTCTCCACACTATATACAACGCCGACGCAGCCCAACGCACCCTTTGGACATGCAGGTGAAGTAAAGGATCTTCTTCTGTGCCTTGTTGACGAAGAAGTAGTTGAAGGACCAGAGGTTGCCGTCCGAGAACGGGTCCGAGTCCATGTCGGGGATGTAGCTGTACACATCGCACTCGTCGAGCTTGATGGCCTCGGCAATGGCCTCCCACATGCGCGCGACGAAGTTGGGCCCCTCGATCTCGATCAGCTCGGCCAGGTCGTGGTTGATGCGGTGCAGCGCGCCGCGAAAGCCGCTCTCCTTGCGGAACTGCTCGGGCCGCACGGCGCTGAAGTCGTAGTCCGGGAAGCTAGCGTTCATGGTCGAGATGAGGTTGATGAGCAGCTTGCGCGTGGCCGCGGCGCCGATGGGGCCTAGCGGCGACGGCGCGCGCAGGTCGTGCGTGGCCTCGATCTCCTGCTGGTAGTACAGCTCCAGCGCCTTGGCGAGTCGCTTGTCGCTGCCCGCCTTCTTGCACGAGTACGTCTCCAGCTTGCCGCGCAGCACGCGGTCGCCGATCTCGTACGAGCTCAACACCGAGTTGAGCCACGTCAGCTGCGGCTCCTCCAAGTACTTCATGGTGGTCGTGGGGCTTTTTGTCGTCGGCTTTTTGTCGTCGGCTTCTTGTCGTCGGTTTCTTCCTGGTCGCTTGTTGCTGTTTGATTTCGAGTGTGAGGGGAGGAAGCGGCGAAAAGAGAGGAGAAGAAACCCCTGGACATACTAAGCGCGAGTCAAAAGCGCAAAGCGCCGCGCTTCTGCGTCACGACAGCGGCAATTTTACCCAAAGCGGCGATTTTCGAGATGCGCAGCTGGTAGAGAAAAAGGAGAATTCTAGAGAAAATCAGCTCGCAAGGGGCTCCGATTTTCGATTTTTGACCCATTGAGCGGAAAAACGCAGGAAAGGTGACGTTGAAGCATCATCGAAGCGCGAAGATAACCCACACCAGCACAGCGGCTGTTTAGGGTTAGGGAGAAGAAGAATTGCACACATGCAGCGTGAATGATGGTCATTATCTAATATGGAGGGTCATGCAGACTGAAGTGTCATGCTGATAAGATATTGGCTTATTTCTATTTTCGTTTGTAACCATTTTATAGTAATTATTTGCTATTGCAAGGAATATCGTGATTCATGTCGGTATTACCTATCAAATCGAATATCTCCGAGATTCCCTAGAAGAACACTCGGGGCGTGTACAATTCCCTCCCCTTTAAAAGCCCTCTCTCGGTAATACAAGATCGCTCCGTCCAGTATTTACAGCACTGCCCCCAGTCGCGCCAATCTCGTTGAAAACGACGAGCGGAACGCACGGGGCGACGCACCACTTCCGCCCGCCGTGTCGACGGACCGAGGCGCGCTGGGCGTCTGCGCGTGCCTCTATCGTGTAGTGCACCGTCTCGCGCGTCGATCGAGGTCTCTCCGATCCCCACACGCCTGTTATACCGACCACAGTGGCTTGCGCAAGGCAGTGTCCGTAGTCACTCAGGATGCGCCGGTCGTCGCTGCGGCGGCCCGAGAGCCTGACGGACAAGTACCGCATCCTGGGCAAGATCGGCGAGGGCACGTACGGCATGGTGTTCAAGGCGGAGGCGTACTCGTCTGCGCTGCTACCGCGTCCGACCAGCGGCGGCGCTGGCAGCAGTGGCGGGGCGGGCGCAGCGGCGTCCACCGAGGACGAGGAGCCCATGACGTTCGCCATCAAGCTAGTCAAGTCGCACAAGGAGGGCAAGAACGACGTGGTGCTGTCCAGCGCCACGATCCGCGAGATCAAGCTGCTGCGGGAGCTGCACCACGACAACGTGGTCCACCTGCACGACGTGCACGTGGACCCGCGCGAGAAGACGCTGGCGCTCGTGTTCGAGTACGGCGACCACGACCTGCACGACATCATCGTGCAGAGCAAGCAGAAGCCGCTGGGCGAGTACACGCGCAAGTCGCTCATGTACCAGATCCTCAAGGGCGTCGACTACATGCACGACGCCTGGGTCATGCACCGCGACATGAAGCCGCAGAACATCTTGGTGGTGGGCCACGGCCGCAAGCGCGGCCAGGTCAAGCTGGCAGGTGCGCTCTACTACCTTCTCAATGCTGTATTGATCATGTCTGAGCATTGTGTTGTGACTGTGTGAAAAGACTTTGGACTGGCGCGCATCTACCGCGAGCCCATCAAGGCGCTGACGGACGTGGAGCGCGTGGTGGTGACGCTCTGGTACCGCGCGCCGGAGCTGCTACTGGGCGCCAAGCACTACACCAAGGCCGTGGACCTGTGGGCCGTTGGCTGCATCTTCGCGGAGCTCATCAACACGCGCGAGCTCTTCTGCGGCAAGGAGGTGGAGGGCTCCAACGCGCCGTTCCAGAAGGACCAGCTCGACAAGATCTTCAAGGTGCTCGGGCTGCCCACGCCTCAGATGTGGGAAGGGCTCGAACACCTGCCCGAGTACCCGCACGTGCTGCAGATGGCGCGCGAGCGCAAGTACCCGAGCACGTCGGAGCTCAAGAACGCCGTCAAGTTCGGCCCTGGGCGCGCCGGCGCCGCGCTCTACGACCTGCTCGCGCGACTGCTGGAGTACGGTGAGTGACTTGGTGATGTTGTTGGCATGTTGGTTGGAGGACTGCAGTATCTAATCCTATGAGTGCTCTGCAGACCCGGAGAAGCGCATCACCGCTAAAGAAGCGCTCGAGCACGAGTACTTCAAGGAGATCGTGCGTGTTGCGGGCTCGCCTTGGCTGTGGATCCATTTTGCTGGTCGACTGACACGTAAGTGCTGTGCCCTCATACCAGGAGCCGGAGCCACGGGACTGGGCGTTCGATGAGCCCGGGAAGGAGCCCGTGTCGTTCCGCACGCAGAACGTCGAGCCCGTGTCGGAGGAGCAGCTACCGTGGAAGTCGCGGAAGGACGCGGCGGCCGTGGGCGACGGCGCCAAGGGCGATGGCGCGAGTCCGTCCCACCGCGACGGGCCCAAGGCGCCGAATCACCAGTCGGCCGGTGGCCAGCACGGCGACGCCAACTACCGTGCAGCTCGGGACGCGCGCAGTCGCAGCCACCACAGCTCGTCGCGCGATCCGCCGCCCCGCCGCAGCGAGCGGCAGCAGCAACAGCAGCAGCAGCATGGAGGCAACAGCGTCATGGGCGCGCCGCCAAGCGGAGCGAGCGCTGGGGGATCCGCGTGGAGAGACCGGAGCGTTGCGCGTGGGAGTGGGCCAGTGCTCTCGTCCGCGCCATCGGCAGCAGCGAAGAGGCCGAGCGGGTCGAGCGGCGGAGGTGAGCGGCCGCCGAGTGCGGGCGCGTCGGGGACGGCGAGCGGCAGTCGACCGCGCAGTCCGAAGCAGCAGCGCCGTCGATAACTGGCACAGCGTGGACAATGCGAGCACATCACGAATGACCAGCAACATGCAATCGATCCACACGCACGCACAAGTATGGCCCTTCGTCTTTCGATCAAACTTGATGACTGTATCGCTGTGTCAGGGGTGAGTGGCTCTATCGGCTCGCTGCTTCCTGTTGGTTGGGACTCATAGTCGCTTATGACGACTTGGTCGTTACCGCCAGCAGTTGCTCCATCTCGATGAGGCTGCTGACGAGAAGCTCCTTGAGCTGAGGCAGGTCGGCGCGGTAACTGGCGAGCTGGAACGCAGAGCCTTCCTTCTCGATACCGTAGCCAATGCCGTAGCAGTCGTCGTTCACGGGACCAAAGCTGCCGCCCTCGAGAGCCGGGCTCGACAGCGTGCTCGTCGACAGGATGATGCGGCCCATAATGTCGTGGGCAGGCAGAGTAAACAGCTTCGGGATGGCTTCGCCCTCGAGTTCGGCCATCTTGCGCAATCCGAAGAGGTGGCGGTCACAGCCCTGGCCCATGACGCCGTTCTTCGTCAGCTCGCTGTGCTTCTTGACCGCATTACGCAGCGCCTGCGCCTTCTCAGCGTCGCTCGCGGAGGCGTTCGTCATGGTCGTGACGAACGAAACCGCCTCGTTCGTGCAGCTGCGCACCGTCTCCGTGCGGCCGTGCTTGAACGCCGCCGTGCTCGCGCTCTCGTACGTGGACACGAACTTACCATGCAGCCGGAAGTGGGCAAGCTGGATCGCCATCTGCATTACGCCGTCCGTGCCGATGTTGTACTTCGATGCGATCGCACGCGTCACTGGCGTCTGCGCGCACGCGACCAGCAGCCGCGCGTTCCAGGCGTCGAACGTGGTCTTGGCGTCCTGCAGCACCTTCGTCGTGCGCGCGTCGATGTCCCATTCAAGCTCACTCGGCGCCACTGAATCCGCACCAGGCGACGTCAGCACGGGCGACGCAATCGAGTCATTGTACATTTCGTTCAAGTACCGCAGCACCGCCACACCATCGCCCCACGAGTGCTCAAAGTTGACGGATGCTGTGCCGTTAGCAGCAACAAGGAGCTGAACGCTCTTGTCGAACCAGTGGTTGGAGCCGTCGCCAACAAGGAACGTGCGGCTCAGCTCCTCGGGCGTCGATGGAGACGTGTGCTCCAGCGACACGACGAAGAGCGCGCTGTCAATAGCCTCGAGCGAAGCCTTGTTGACACCCGTGTTCAGCTGAGCGCGCTCGCGAGCCCAGACGTCACGGTCGAGCGTTGTCATCAGACCAACGCCTGGCGCCTCAAGTGTACCCACCACCAGCGGCTTCGCCAGGATGGCCTCGATGTTGGCGAGGATCTGCTCGTCGGGCACGGCCGATCCGTCGTCGCGCAGCACGTCAAACTTGTAGAACTTGGCGCCGCGCTGGACGACAATGTGCTTCGAGTTCGAGAACTTGCGGAGCTCGTCGCGACCAATCGCAGGGATGCGCGCCGAACTGAAGAGGTTCTCGTACTGACTCATGTCGAGCGGGTAGGCACCGAACGCGGCCGCGCCGTAGAACGAGACCGACTCCGGCAGCAGGCGGCAAAAGTGCTCGAACGCGCGCGTTTTGGAGCGCTGCGGCTTGGTATGGAAAATGTCGGGCTCGAGCTTCCCGTCGCGCAGCGTGCGGTGCACGCGCACAGTGGACGCGATGAGCGAGGCCGCGCGTTGGCTCTGCGAATTTTTGGCCGCCACTGGGTCCTCCTTGAGCTTGATCTGCGGGTTGTAGTTGATCACGATCGGCTTCCGGTCCGACAGGTACATGTCCAGCCACCAGGCGTTGATATACGACGTGTGCTTATTGGCCGCGTCGCGCGCCACCAGCGCCGCATGCAGGCGCGCGCCCTCGCCCTTTTCGAACTCGGCGGCCGCCGCCTTGGTCTCCGCGAACTGCGCGGGCGTCACGACCGGCTCCACCGCCGCCAGGTAGCGCGCCATCGTGTCCTCGAGCTTGGGGATCGGCAGCCGCGTCAGCGACTTCTGGAAGTGGAACGTCGGGATCACCGTCTCCTGCACGTAGCGCGTGGACGACGACAGCGCCCGTCGCGCGCCCAGCGCAGCCTGAGACGGCGAGGAAGACGCGAGCGCGGTCGCCGACGCCTTGGTGGCCAGGCGCGCCGCCGCGCAGGCGGAGGACGGAGAGACGCGGCGCTGCAGCATGCGGTCTTTCCCGGAGGAACTACGGCGGGTCGCTTGGTGGCGTCTTGGGGAGTGGCGATCTTTTGCTTGTTGGTGGCGTCCCGTCGAGTGCGTCGGCGGAATCTGACGTGGTGGCGTGTACAAGGGAAAACAACAAATGTTTTAAACACACAACTTCAACTTTGGGTGTTTCTTACAAGGAAGTGACTTGGAATTTGTAAGATGCCAAATGGCTACCTGTTTAAATCAGCGGGAAGCGCGAGCCAGTCGGACCTCTGATCCCGACGACCAACAGGAATCGAGAGGATGATGACGTTGACTACGTACGCGCCCAGTTCAAGCAGAATGTCCAGGAACCCGGCTTATTACCACAGTAATTAATAACCTTCTAAAACCCATTTCTTCGATAAATGGACAGGGTAGATCAATCCCAACCTGACTGAAAACTTAACAAAATAAAACTGACAGATCTGATGGAGCAGTACCGTGGTGGGGCTGACCCTTGGCGATCAAAACTATCATTTTCCATTTGTTACAAGTCATCATTATGACTAATTTTGCAACAAATCTTGTCTTGAAAATGCTAGATTTGATACGATTTCCCTCTGATAGTTGATATCTGGCGCGGATTTTAAGCCGTTAAGCGGGTTGGGACAGGTTTATTCAAAAATACCGTACTTTTTCGGCCCGACGGTTACGGACGGTTACTGCTATGCTGTAGCTTGATCGCCCAAAAAAGAAAATGGCCAGTATAGTTTTGAGATTGACGGTGTAGCTTTTTGTTTTGCCTGCATAAGTTGATGCAATGTTGAAGTGATCGTTTCAACCCCTAAACCAAAGTGCAGGTAGGATTTTGGCTATGTGAACGGTGCATCGCGCTCCAACGTACTTCTTCTGACGCAAACTGAACGTGTAGAATACTAACCCAGTGACAGAGTTGGTCTTGCAAGTATCACAGGCTGTTTGGTTGCGAAAAGGATTGTTTAGGTCCTGAGTGGCTGGCTTGCTTCGTTTTCTAGACCTAAGCTGAGGTTACGTGTGTGGTGAAACTACTGTAGCTGCCGAGATATTGGAGCGAATCGACACGCTTGTTGAGCCGGTAGCGCATGATTGCTTGAACTCCTGGCTGTCTGTGAGAGCGAAATGTGAGGAGGAATCGCACAAGTTGCTGTCCGCGAGCGTCAGTCCTGGGGCGAGGCTGACAGGATCGGTTGTCCACGTAGCTGTAATAGGGCGCTGTCCACAACAGTCCCCAAAACACAGTACGCACGCTTGTGCAGAGAGAGGAAGCTTGACTTCCCGACTTGGAGGGAAGGAAGAGGAGACTTGAGCGGAACGCAGAAAAATTGCAACTAAATTGAAATGAGCTTATGGTTCCTGAATCCTACAAACATAAAACCACTAGGGTCCTATGGGGTTAAATGCAGTCAACCTACACATGCAATATAAAACCTTGGGTTGAATCAGGTTGAGCTTGAGGCTTGGACCAGGAGAA
>JAASGW010000712.1:0-14707 GCA_023334395.1 Phytopythium sindhum | reverse complement strand
CATATACTTTTGACCACCCTGATTTTGGACCCCATTCTGGATTGACTACTTACTCAAGTCCAGTGCGGAAAAAAATGCTGCCATCGTCTCAAATACGATTTGAGGAGTATTTGGGCCGATTTTGAGCGTCGTAGAGTTCCTATTGACTGATTTTCGCGCAAAAATTGCGACCTCATTTACTTTTGGCCAGGGCTGTACCTAACGCGTTGACGTTACGTTGCTCATATGTTAAATAACTCTTTACCCACATATCCGTCATTAATTTAAAAAGACCCCACGGTGCACGGAATCCCGCGCGCACCAGCCCCTCCACCACACCGCTTTCTGCGCCCGACCGACGCCCAAGGACCGACCGCCTCGACCGGAAGACGCACCGCCGACTCGCCCGCCCGCGCGAGACAGACGCCGCACAGTACAGTAGCAGCAGCAGCCATGGTACGTCCTTCATCTCTGTACCAGGCTGGTAGGCGGCCGCTTAGTTGAGGGAGACGGGGTGGAAGAGAGGGGGAGCGGCGGGTGGAGGCGTCTGCGCGTCCCTCCCCTCGTCTCTAATGCCCCCTGAAGTGACGTGGCGGTGTGATGAGACGTAGAGGCGGCGCTGATGCGAGCTGTGTGGTCTGTGGCGGTGGTTGTGTGGGCGTGGGACTGATCGCGGGTTGTGCGTTGTGTGTGGTCTCTCTGGGTTTGTGTGAGCAGCAGGGAGGGGACCTGCCGATGCGGGACGAGTACCCGGCGCCGCCGATGGACTTTCGTGGGCCGCCGCCGATGCACCACTACCCGGAGCACCGCCCGCCATACGACGACTTCCGTGGCCGGTACGGTAGCTTCCGTTGCTTATACACGCATAATGGCGTCCTCGACATAACCACACTCATCCTGTGTATCACTTTGAACAGACGACGCAGTGAGGGACGCGACGGAGGCTACGACATGGGCGGGCGCAGCGGGTTCCGCGGCCGCGGGTTCAACCGCAGCCGCAGCCGTAGCCCCATGGACAGAGCGCGCGGCGGGCGCCCGATGCACCGGCCGCTGCCGCCCAACGACTGGGATCGCTTCGACGACCGCATGGACGCGCCGCAGGGGCCGTCGGCGCCGCGCAAGGCCAGCCAGGCGATCGAGCCCATGGACACGTACAAGGCGTTCATGATGCGGCAGGACGAGAACTCGACGCCCGAGACGTACCAGCAGCGGTACGAGGAGTACAAAAAGAAGTACCTGCAGCGTCTCATGCGCGCGTTCTTCGAGGATCACAAGCGCGAGGAGTGGCTACAGGAGCGCTACTCGCCGGCCATCCGCGCGCGCCTCGAGCAGCAGAAGCAGACGCGCAAGGTCGCCGAGGCCAAGCTATTTGGTGAGCGCGTGCGCTCTGGCGTGGCCACCATCTGCCTCGACGAGAGCGCCGAGTTCACGGGCGCCGACTTTGAAAACGACATGGAGTCCAGCGCGCGCGTGCTGTACGTGCGCCGCGTGCCGTGCGCCTGCCCCGTCACCACACTCAGCGAGACCGTCAAGAAGGCGGTGCGTAGCATTAGATCATGCGTCTTTATGACCACACGTCATTGAGATGGCTAACGTCGTTGTAAACCGCTATGGTTGCAACAGGGCGGAAGCTTCCAGCACCTGTACCTGTCGGACCCGGTCAAGAAGAGCGCGTTCGACTTCGATCGGTCGGCTTACATTGTGTATGAGTCGGCGGAGGCTGCGGCCGACGCGCTCCCCAAGATCCACAACACGTTTGTCGAGGACGGCGACCTGTTCCCGCCCTTCCGACTCCAGGTGCGCCCCTGCTGTCTCCTGACGTACCAAATGACGTTGTTCCTAGCTTGACATTCGTTCTGCCGTCACCACAGGCGTCGCAGCACCGATCGCGCGCGCCGCTCAAGACCCCGTCATACCTGTCGGTGCCCGAGCGCCTTGAATTCGACTTCAAGCAGGCGCTGAAGCTCGCGCAGGCGCTGGACCGCCGCCTCTTCACCAAGGATGCTGAGCTGCGCCGCTACGGCATTGACGCACTGCTCGACCACGACGAGATCGCCGCCAAGTACTCGACCGACCGCCAGAAGCTGGACGTAACCATCGCGTACCTCCGCCGTGTGCATCACTATATTTATTATGCCGGCGTCCAGTGCCTCGACATGGGCGACATCATGCACGCGCACCCGGCGCTGTTCTGCCGCCCGGAGCCCTCCACGCGGGACCTTGAGGAAGAGAAGGCGCGTCAAGAAGCAGCCGCCGCTACGGCTGCTGCCGAAGCCGACGCGGAGGGTTCCGCAGACAAGGAAGAGGAGTCCGGGAAGGATGATGCCGCTCCGTCCGAAGAGAATGGCGACAAGGAGGTGCCGGCGGCTTCTGCGCTGCTGCCTACGCCTCCCCCTAAGGCCATCGGCGGGTGGGCTGCTCAGCTGGATGAGAAGGTGAAGGCCTACCTCGAGGAGCTCGAGCCTGAGGCCGTTGCAGAGAAGCGCGCGAAGGAGAAGGCGCTCGTGGACGAGATCGAGGCGCGCGAGGAGGCCGCGCTGGACAGCACGTACGCCAACTACGGTGAGAAGGCGGGTGATGACGGCAAGCACCGCTGCCGACTGTGTACTAAGCTGTTCAAGGCGATGGATTTCGTCAAGAAGCACATCCGCAACAAGCACCCGGAGCTTGTCGTGGACAAAATCGCCGAGGTCGGCGAGACGTACATGTGGGAGCAGTACCGCGAGGACGAGCAGCGCCCGATGCCGCCGATTGAGACGACCAACAACCCGATCAACCCCATGCTTGGCGGTGGCCGTGGTGGTCCTGCCGGTCGGAATGGCTCTCCGTACCAAGGCCGCGGAGGTGGTGGGCGTCCTGCTCCGTACGGAGGCGGTCGTGGAGGAGGCGGATACTACCGTGACGACGGTCCGCCGCAGGGTTACCGCAGTCGCGGCCCGCCGCCTCCGCGTGACAGTCGCATGCGGAGGGGGTCATTTGACCGCGCCCCCCGCTCGCCACCTCGCAACCGCGGCCCGCCGATGCCGCCGCCGCCGCCGGAGGGTGACCTACCCGTGGACCCGCGGCAGGTGACCAAGTCGTACCAGGACCTGGACAATCTGCAGGACACCAAGGTGGAGCTGAGCTTCGACGCGCTCGAGAGCCTGCCACCGCCCAAGAAGAAGACCAAGGTGTGATGTGACAATGCTTGTTCACTCAGTGGGAATGGTATCGACGATGGAGTGAGATCGAGTACAGAACTCGGAGGTGGACTTGACGCCATGAGATCTCATGCGGATACGCGAGACAAGATCACCGCCAGCTTGGATCGAGGTAGAATAAGCTCTCGAGGTCGCCTTGTGCTGTTGCTACTCCTCTCCTCTCGATCGTGACGGCCACTCACTCTTTAGGTTTTGCCAACAGATAATCACAGTGTCTTTTTGCCTTTGACATCATGCTCATGCCTCGCCATCCACCACCAGGTCGGAGACGCTCAGCCCAGCCTCTCGCTCTCGCCGTAATATGTGACGCAACGCAACCGACCGCATGAGCTTCTTCGCATCGCTCGCTTCAATCTCGGCGTTCGGCTGGTTCACTTTGAACCGCACAAAGGCAGAAGGTAACGCCTTCTTCACGCTTGTCGTCTCCAAGTTGCTGTCCTGCTGCTCCCATGAATCCACCGGTGCGGGTTTCTCCACCGCGCCAGCAGTTGCTTCAGTGCTAGCGATATGTTCCACGTGGAGGTTCATTGCCGAGCAAAGCTGCTCCACGGTCGCGACGTCCTCGCCCTCACAAGTCAGTGAGAGCCACGCACCAAGTTCGGAAAGAGGGACACGGTCCTGCTTGCCGAACGCCTTGTTGAGCATCTTCAACGCGCTCGCCCACACGCGTGGCAGTTGCCGGAGCACGAGCGCCTGTTCGAGCACCTTCATGGCCTGAAAGTGCGCGAAAAAGGCTCGAAAATCGTCCAGCTGTAGCGCGACAAAGGCGCCCAGCGCGCGGCGGACGCGTGGTCGACCTCGCAGCCGCATGGGTAGTCGGCGTAGCGTCAAGGCCACGCCACGCGCGTCCTCCAGACGCAGCAGCAGGTCGAGCGATACGAGCGCCGCCTGTCGGTCCAGTACCGTATCAGAGAGCGCGGTTACGTCCTCGCTCGCGTGCTGGTTGCGGTACAGCGCCTGCAGCTGCACGAGCGCCGACGCGAGCTGCTCGTCGTGCAGCTTGTCGCTCCAGTTCATCACGAACGAGCGCATCTTGTCGTCTCCGCTCCGATCCAGGAGTTGAACGGCGCGCAGCCCTGCGAGTGCGTAGAAGCGCGCAATCTGCTCCAGAGCCGACTCGAGCAACGCGTCCTCAATGTGCTGCACAACAACAGCGACAAGAGCGTGTGAGCTGCATGAATAGCATGGTCGAGAATGGAGAGTGTGGCTCACCTGGACGGTGAAGTCCTGGCGGACGCTGCGGATGCGGTCCGAGAGGAACTCGTACAGCGCCAGGAAGTCGCCTACCGACTGCACCGACGTCGTACCGCTGACATCACCACTTCCGAGCGCGAAGCCGCCGCCTTGCCACAGCATGACAACGCGGAAGAGGTGGTTGAGCGTCGCGAGCAGCACGCGCGGGGGCCGCACCTCGCTCGGGTCGAGCGTCGCCATGGACCCCGCGGCCGCGCGACGGTACTTCTTGACGGTGGCAACGCCCTTGTCCAAGCGCTCGAAGCGGCTGATCTCCTTCTCTTTCTCCCGCTCGCGCTGCTCCCGCTCGGAGCACATTGCCGCGCATTGGCCGCGGATCGGGGCGGCGTCCGTCGGCGGCGAACGAGCGGGTGCTGCGGCTGCCTTGGCCGTGGACGGAGCGGGAGGGGGAGCGGAACCGGATCGAGGAGGAGCGCGAGGATGAGGAGCGTGACGGCCACGTCCACGGCCGCGGCCGCCGCCGCCGCCGCGCGGGCAATCGCGCCGCCAGTCGCGCGACTCGGAGCTCATGGTCGCGTCTTGTTGACTGGGAGAACGGTTGAACAATCAATACTATGTCCGGTGAAGAAGGTCCAAATTGAAGCGCACTGGTCAGCTTGGTGAAGCGTTTACAACATGGAGGCCTAAATGAGACAATAATGCATCGGACACAGCTTTCCCTATTTTGGTGACTGGCTATTTGTATGCACACTGATGCTTTAGATGTCAAACTTCAAAGTACGCTACTTCACGACCGCCTCCTTCCGACGGAGGCACGCAGACATGAACTCGCACTATAACACCCATCTCACCGCTTGGTCTCGCGCTGCACGGCGAGCCTAGTAGCTCTGCTTGGCGGCGTCCAGCCCCGACTGGTTCTGCTCGACCGACTCGGACGCGGGAGCCTCCGTCGTCGCAGCCGGAGCCGCAGTGGTGACACTCGGAGCAGAGGTGGTCACCGCTGGAGCGGCCGTCGTGACTGAAGCAGTCGTTGCCACAGGAGCAGCCGTCGTGGCAACAGGGGCAGCCGTCGTCGCAGTCGGAGCCGCAGTGGTCACTACAGGAGTAGCGGTGGTCACTGCTGGAGCAGTAGTGGTAACCGCTGGCGTGTCATTGTCAGCGCCGGTGCTGCCGGTGGTGGAGGAGTAGCTCGATCCCGACGAGGCGGAGCCGCCGCGCACGGCGGCGTTGTACAGCGCCCAGGACCGCGTCAGCCCGTCGTCCAGCGTCACGCTCGTCAGCTTGGACAGCGCGTCGGCTTGGTTGATGAACGCCTCGTTCACCAGCAGCAGTGACAGCCATGCGTTAGTCAAGTCGGCGCCCGTGACGATCGCCTCCTTGGACAAGATGTCGTCCCACTCCTCCTGCACGAACGTGGAGGTGCGCGCGAGCGCGTTGATCGGCGACACGGGGATCATCTGGATGCCGTGGATGCAGTACTTCTCGGCGCTGAACCAGGTCGCGTAGTCGGCCTTGTTGTCGAAGAAGATGCCGGTGACGTGGTTCTTGACAAACTGCGACGGGTGGATCGTGTTGTCGGATGTCATGAGGAAGTACGTGCGTACGACGCGGGCGTTAATGCGCAGCATGAGGCTACCGAGGTCCTCGACGGCCTGGTTACCCGAGACCTGTCCCCAGAGCTTCATGCCGTAGTAGAAATTGATGTCCTCGGACGTACTCTCCTCGTCCTTGCCGTCTGCCATGGGCGTCACGCCGTGCGAGTACGAGTGTCCGAGGAACCAGGAGAAGTGGCGGAACGTCGGGAAGTACGGGTCTTCAGCGCTCGGGTTGGCCACGTCGCGAAGCAGCATGGTCACCATGGTCTCGAGCTCGGACATTCGCGACCAATCGGGGTCGAGCTTCTTGAGGATCGCGGACGCGGTGACCCAGTAGCCGTAGTGGTAGTGGTGGTCGTTGTAGACGGCGTTGCCGAACTCGACGTTGATGTCGTTGGACGTGAACGCCATGCCGGACACAATGCCGCCGTACGACGTCTCGTAGTTGAGCGGCGCGGACAGCGTGTTATCGAGGAACGGCTCGATGAGCGCCTCAAGCTTCTGCAGGCAGTTCGTCAGCAGCGTCGTGTCATCGCCTACCACCGAAGTGTCGGCCGCCACGAGGCACAGCGTCGCGTACTTCTGGTACGCCTTGCCGTTGTAGTACCAGCTGCCCATGTTGAGGCTCCAGTCGGCGTTGATGTCGCTCTCCAGCGTGCTGACAAGGTTCACCTGCGACACCACGTCGGCCGAGGGCTTGGTCGCCGGGTAGAAGTCGACCTCGGCGTCGTTCTCCTCCTCCGTCAGCGACCACTTGCCGCCCGTCGTCACCGCACCGGTCATCTGACCACGCGTCGCCGAGTGCAGTGCGATGGCGCCGGTGGTCTGAGCGGTGGAGTTGCTGATCGCGTCCAAGTGGTGGGGCAGCGCGAAGTGCAGCAAGCCCGAGGACTCACACGTCGTGCCGTTGGTGACCCAGTTGAACGAGTACTCGGTGCGCGACTCGACCGAGATGGTGCCACCGCGGATGATGCAGCCGGCGTAGTCGTCATACACGCTTTGATCGCCGCTCTCGGGCAACACCGCCATGCGGATGGTGCCCATGTAGGTGCCGGACGCGACGAGCGCGGAGCTGGTGCTGTCGAGCGAGAAGCTGAGGCTCGAGTCCGAGGCGTAGATGACCCACGTCTGGTTGTTGCTGGCGAGCTGGACGACCGTCTTGCCGGGCGTCGAGGCGTCCACGATGGTCATGACGTAGTCGGACTGGATGGTGGGCGTGAGGCCGTCGTAAGTGGCCGAGACGAACGCCATACCGTTCACCAGAGCCGAGTCCATGCAGCTTGAGGTGCCGCTCGTGCACGTGCGCAGGTAGACGCCGGTGTCCGTCCAGCCATAGACCTGGTAGTCGGGCTTGGTGGAGACGAACTCGGTCGCGGACAGAGTCATGTCGTTATGGAAGTCGTGCAGGTAGTACTTGATGGCGCCGTCGGTCTCAGGCGCGGTCTGCCGGTACGAGTACGAGTAGCAAGCCTGGACACCGAACGGCGCGGCCTTGGGCAGTTTGAGCGCGTACGGGTTGGCCCACGCCGGGTTGGCGACCGTGTCCTTGTCGGCCTCGGTCGTGTGGATGAGGTTGCCCCACCACTTGTTGGTCGGCAGTGGCGAGCCCAGCAGCTCAGACGCCACGTTGATGATGGGCGCCATGTCGCCCAGCGGTTTGCGCGCGAACAGCGTCTCGGACGGCGCGTCCGTCGCGAATGGCTTGAGGTAGTCGCCACTGCTGACCGAGCGCTGCGTACCGGCGCCGACGCTGACGCTGCCGCTGCCGCTGCCGCTCGCGACCGTCGCCGGCTTGACTGTCCCTTCCTGGTAGTCGCTCGCGTCGGAGTACGTGTACGCGGAGGCCGTCGTGGCCACCACGGTCGCCACTGTCAACACCTTGTGTATCAAGGCCGCGATCTTCATGGCGAGCGCTGCTGTAGTGCTTGGGATGGCAACGTGCTCGGATGACCGCCAATTCGGGAATGGACCGGGCTCTCGGTGAAAGCAGTTGCCGCGAGAGGAGACGACAGTGGGCTGCCGTCGTTGACGCTCATGCGCATGCGGAAGAGCGTGAGTGTCGGTTGCCTCGTCCAGTGCTCAGTGTCGGACGCGAGAACTTGTCACCCCGTGGTCATCCACTTTATATAGGAGTTTGTATGTCACCCGGTCTGGTTCTCCTTTCGCCAGCTGACGGCGGATACTCGACCGGCTCTACTCGCCCTCATTTTCTGATTTGGGTCGCTTTTCGCACCAACAGACAGCCAAGAGGAGGCGGAGTTCCGCCACACCACCTGTTCCCACGGTACGTTCGCAGTGTATTTGAATAACAGCTAACAGCCTGCCGGGCGGACCCACCTCTTACCCGCTGGGCGAGGCGCATGGCCAATTCGGTGTTGTTCCGAACTAAGAAAGCGAGAGGCAGGAAGTGACTTCAACCAATCGGCCACGCTATGTCCAGAGTGCAAGGCGGTCGACCACCGCTGCCCACACGCGCTCATCCGCCCCGAAACCAGCCGATATCGAGACCGGCGCGCACGTTCTGAAGCCATTCGCGGGTTATCAGAGACGCACGGCGGGGCCTGTAATGTGTCTGGTCCACAAGGCGCCTGCTCCGGTTACTTTCAATGAAAACCATGCAAATCAGATATCGGGCGTCGGCTGCTTGTATGAGCCCGGTTGAAATAAGAAGTGAGAAGGTGGCAGGTGCCATAAAAGCAGGTACTCATGACGACGGGCGGCATAAGACCACAGAGAAAACCAGGGTACGTGGCGCCGTATGGTGCGCGCAGCCTTCCGCGGCGTCTCTGAGATCGCGATCCGGATGCTTTGGCGACGGCGATCAGCGACGCGGCAATTTTTGTTAGGGGGTTCGTACACCGCCGATGTGTTGGCCATGTCATTTGCGGCATAAACAGGAAGACAAGCAAAGGTCGGGCAGGCGAGAAAGATGGTACAGTATCTGCGTGGCCGTGTCCATCGATCAAGGACTGGCATAACGAGTGACTGCCAGATTTATCGCATTCAACAGTGAAGCGGTTCCATAGTATCAAACAATTAAAGTGTCTGTATAGTATATCCCAACTCCATAGCAAGCACCGATGACCAGCAAATTCACTCCATGGCCAGCTGCTTCAGAGCAATGGGCACGCCCCAAAGCCAGCACGAGCACAAGAAGACTCTGCGATCATAGGCGCGCACCGAGTGGGTTTTTATTTGAGCGCAACGATTCTGCACTAAAGTGTCCTGACATGTTGTCGGTGACAAGTTCTGGCGCCGACCGACCATTTCCTTTGTGGGCGCCAGCTCCGAACTCTCACGAATGTGTGATTGTCAATGGCGAGTGCAATTCTTGCCAACACATTTCGGCAGCGCCCTGGTCGACTCGTGCTGCTTGCTCATGCGGATGTTCATCGTTGGACTCCCATCCTTCCAGCGTCTGAGTTCTGGTTTGTATCGCCAAGATATGATTGGGAAGATACTGGCGACGGTGCATTCCTGTTATTCGTGGTGTGGGACACGCGAAAGGCAACTTCGTACGGAATGATGGTCAATACTTGTAAGCTGTTGCCTTCCCAACATATCAACTGGTTTGTGCCTTGCAACGGTTTTGTCACGGCACATTCTGGCGGCAAAGTCATTTCAACATAACCAGCAATTCGTTGATTTGAGCTCGAATTCAACCCTAAAATTAGGCTATATTGATGAGCAGATGCTTTGCCGACTGCTTAATCTAACCAATAGCTATCAAGCACGTGTGCTGAATGTGGGTGACAGTCGGTCGCTAGCCGCCAACCCCACTCCAGTTCGACGGTGCTTGCCGTCGCGCTAGTCCTGCCGTTTCCTGAGCGCGGGCGCATTCTGCTTGCCGCCGCCAAATCTATGCCGTCGTGCGAGTACTTGCACTGCCCGCGGTCGCCCAAATGCACGCGCTGCCCGCTGTCCGCTGCCTCCTGAGTGCACGCGCTACCCGCTGCCGCCCGAGCGTCTGCTGCCCATTGGAGCGACCATCTGCGGCCCATCGTTGCCGGCGTACTCGCGGTACCTGCTGTCACCCGTGTACTGCTCTCTGTGGCTCGTGGCCGCGCGCTGCCGACCGTCGGCGAGACCACGCACAGTCTGTAGTCGCACATTGAGCTGCGGATACAGCACGCGAGTTCCAGTTGGAGCGCGTGCTATCAGGTATGCTTCGTGGTACCTATCCATCATAAGTTTGCAACCAATTCACTGACAGTTTCATCGTCAGTTTGCCCGCAGTGCTCCATGGCGTTGTCAATGCCGGTTGAACTGTCGACGACGGTGACTATTAAGGTTGAGGCGCCATATTCGAACGCAAGGAAGGTATACAGCAGCTCGCTGCAGTCGACGCTCGTGGCGAGCGAGTGTTCCGGGCCAAACTGAAGGAGAGACTCGGTACGATGAAGGAGATCGTGTGGGATGACGATGCTCCCGTTCTTTTGCGCCTGACGGCCAACACGCGCCAAGCAAACTATGAGGCTCTCGCCAGTGACAGCGATTGCTTCCAAGCGCAACTACTCAAGTTGTGGTAGCTCGCGGCTAGACGCAAGCAGGGGTACGCCACCATGTTCAACTTGTGTGCACTATATCGTACTGACGTGAAGGTGATTTTGCCAGGCAGACCACGTTTTGCTTAGAATTGCTCGTGTACGTTCAAAAGGTTGCAGCCGCGGGTGACATGAAGAGGGCGACGGAGGCACGAGTGACCGCTGCAGCCGTTGCCGCGGACGACCACATCGCCACACGCAACGCGGACGGGCAGTACGGCCCAGCAACTCGGCGATACTGGGCCATATCGCACACCAGTCAGCCAGAAGTTACGGCGGTTGAATCGCCAGCAGGGAAAACCTTTGCTCAGCCGCGGCACATTGACGCGCTGCAGCGAGGCATCAACGCGGCTAACGATGAGCGCGTGCGCGAGTCAGAGTTCGTCACGGTTACATGCCGACTCGACGGTGGTTTGATACCATTAGAGCTGCGCGTTAGCGAACTCCGAGCGGCTTTAGGGATTCCGCAGTATCTGTTGTGCCCACCGTATCGTGGCAGCACCCACTCACCGACGGCATTTGAGAACATTTCGGATGTTGACCATGAGGAAGGAAATGCTGAAACGCAATAGACACTCAGACTCATTGCTCATCTAAAGAATGTTTTCCTGTTAAGCCCGAGTGCTTCGTACCCACAATGGCTGTACAAGCGAACTTCGGCGCCGCTTGCGTCCTCGAGGCACTTTACCATCCCAACGTCCAGTGTTCTGGCAGCGTCGAAACGAAACGCCAGCACGGCGTACTTCTTCAGCAAACGCCTCAGCAGCCCGAACGTGACTCCTATAGGATTCAGCTGCGGCGAGTAGGGCGGAAGGAAGAAGAGCATAGCACCTGAGTCGTGGATGAACCGCTCTAGCTCCCTATACATATGGATTTTTGCATTGTCAAGGATGACAATAGAGCTACAGGCAAATCGTTATGCATCTTGGCTGATAGACAGTGATCGAGTCGACTTGGTATGAGACTTACCGGGGCAGGGGCCAAGGGTTGAGCATGGGGGCTATGTGGATGTGGAAAGCTTCGTGGAAGCGCGCTCTATCGAGAGTTCCCTTAGTACAGTCACAAGCGAGGAAGCCAGCCGCATCCATCGCTGCGAGCACGGAGGCACGGTCGTCTATCGCACAGCAGCGCAGAATCATTACAGTACGCGCCCTTTATAGTGAAGGAATGCTCATTTTATCTCGGACGAAAAGCTGCGACACAATCGCTGGCTGGTTACGCGCAGACCACGCGTGCCAGCGAAGGACGTCGCGGCCATCTCTAGCCGTCTCATCCACGGAAACAAGCTACTCCAGGTACCCGTAGGATGGCTCTAACTTTCAGTAGAACAGCTCGATCTCTGCAGGGATGCTCTCCCTAGCACGCCTGGTAAGCACCTTGCGCGTGAGGCCAAGGTCAAACCGAAGTACTTGACAGATCGTCGAAGTTGATACGTTCTCCAGCGCGGGGAACTTCGTTTTGATGGCGTCCTGCAGCTTCTCAATACAAAAGCGCGGGTGTGCTCGGAGGTACTCGTTGACATACTCCAAGCACACCAGCGGCCACCGAGCCTTCCGCTGCATTCCAGTGCTAGGGATAGCGTTACCCTGGCACTGGAACAACGCAGACCAGCGCGAAATGGAGCGCCTGGAAACTCCCAGTACGACAGCAGCCACTGCTGCATCCACACGGTACACGTAGGTCAGCACGATGGCACGCCAGCGCATGTCGATCGACGTAGTCATCGTTGCTTCTGTGAGTGTTGTGTTGTACGTACTGTACTGTATCTTGCGGGTGGCTGGCGATGTGTCTCGTTACAATGCGCTAAAAGTGGTTGAAAAGGCACAAAATTTTGCGCCATTCCAACCTAATTGACTGCGAACCAACGCTAAATCAATTATATACAGTGCGCGCGGTTGATATACTGCCACCCAGTCTTTTTAGCAAATTTCGGCGAATACGCTGAATTAAAAAAACGTCGTTTTGACCACTAGAAAGCTTGCATCAAAAGGAGGTGATTGACGGTCGAACGGCTTTATTTCACCAAGTTCTCGCTGCGCTGTAGAGAAAAATCGACCGGCATCCAAATTCGCGGCCGCGATAGCTATATCACCACCGCGCTATTTACACGGTAAATAACGTTGCTTTTGCACGCTCTCGCTGTGATACTATCGCACACTAATTGCCTACCTACTCCTGCAATGGCCGCTTCCAGGTCGTAAGTGTTTGGCTTACAGAGATGCCGCGAGGGACGACCCTCACGAGCGAGGAGAGGGCTGCAATTTTAGCTTTCTACAACCACGGATTGAGCGAGCGAGCGATAGCAAAGGATATGGGTTGTTCGCGAGACGTCGTGCACTCGTTTCTTATTGATCCCGACGGCTATAACACCACTAAGCGCCCCGGACGGGCGAAAAGACTATCGGCGACCGCCAAGCGTCGGCTGTACCGCGAAGCTTCCTAGAGAAAGCTCAGTGCAGTAGAGCTGAAAGAGCATCTGCAGCTGCCAATTAGTGTTCGTCGAGTCCAATAATTACTCCAGGCACACCCGCAGCTCGCGTACGCGAAGCGAAAGCCGTCGCCCGTGCTGACGAAGATGCACAAGGAGAAGCTGCTCGTGTGGGCGCGTGCGAAGGTGACCTGGGACACTGCCAAGTGGGACAAGGTGGTGTTTTCCGACAAGAAGAAGTTCAATCTGGATGGGCCGGACGGTCTCCAGTACTACTGGCACGATTTGAGGCGCGATGAGCAAGTCTTCTCGAAGCGTCAGAGTGGAGGTGGGAGCGTCATGGTGTGGGACGCCTTTTGCGCGCACGGCACGAGCGAGCTGGCGATTCTGGACGGCGTGCAGGACAGCAAAAGGTACATCTATACGTTATCGGAGTACCTTTTGCCTTTCATCGACCGCGTGTACGATCGAGATTGCAGTTTCCAGCAGGATAATGCCCCAATCCACTCGTCGGACACTACGAAAGCGTTCTTTCGGGAGCAAAATGTGGAACTCATGGACTGGCCAGCGAAGTCACAGGACTTGAAGCCCATTGAGAACATGTGGGGCGTCCCCGTTCGCGCCGTTTACTCCAATGGACGGCAATTCCAGACACGAGAGGCTCTCATCGAGGCCATCCTCCGCTACTGGGGCTCCATGAGCCCGGAATTGATCGATAATCTGCTCAAGTCGACGTCTAAGCGGTGTGTGGGAGTCCTCGAGCTTCGTGGGGGCAAGACCAAGTACTAGCGTGCGTGTAGCGGGTCTAGGGAGCGCGGAAATAGCAATTGCAGTATAACTCTCGCGCCTGATTAGAGTATACCTGTTGACTTTTTCCGCCGTTGCGCACCGAGAACTTCGTGAAATAAAACCGTTCGACCGTCAATCACCTCCTTTTGATGCGAGCTTTCTAGTGGTCAAAACGGCGTTTTTTAAGTCAACGTATTCGCCGAAATTTGCTAAAAAGACTGGGTGGCGGTATATCAACCGCGCGCACTGTAGTTGCGAAAGCGTCCAATAAATCAACGAATTGTTGTTTTCTTGCGTCAAAACCCTTGAAAAGCACAATATCATCGTCATCACCATCAACAACACCAAGGGCCAAAAGATGTAAACGTTGTTGATTAAATGCTGTTTTCATGTAGTTGCCCAAACAGTATCACTTCTGACTCAGTAACGCGGAGTGTTAGCCATTTCCACACCAGCGAGGGTACAGGCTGGCGTTACAGCCTCCCATTCGCTCAGATCTCAACAGAGGAGGCTAACTCAAAGACCGGGCGACGCAACAGCCTTGTACGTCTTCTCGTCCTCGCCATCGTTGATGGCACTGTCCGTAGGAGCCTTGCTCAACTCCTCCAGCGAAAGGTTCTTCGTCTCCGGCACCCAGAATGAGAATAGAAGACCCAGGAAACAGCACACCGCGAAGATGTAGAGCACGCCCTTGAAGCCGAATGAGCCCTTGGCGATCACGGCGAAGCACTGAGCAGCAATGATAGCACCGACCTTACCCGAAGCAGCAGAGATACCATGACCCGTCGAACGCACAGCCGTCGGGAACACCTCGGCAGGGATGATGAAGGTCGTCGTGTTGGGACCGAAGTTGAAGAAGAACTGTGCGAACGCGTACATGACGACGAACACGGCCGTGTGGTCCGCCTTGAGTTCGTTGAGGAAGATAGCCATGAACAGGAACAGCAGCGTCAGCAGCGCGAAACCCATGTACTGAAT
>JAASGW010000711.1:0-14717 GCA_023334395.1 Phytopythium sindhum | reverse complement strand
GTGCTGCAGCTTACGCGTGTAGTTGACCTTGAACTTGGAGCCCTTGTGTGTGATGATGTAGCCCTTCTCGTCCACGTCGCAGAAGCAGCGGCAGATGATGCCGCCCATGAGCGACACCGCCATCATGACGAGCAGCTTGGGGAGTTCCCCGACCCAGAAGCGCGGGCTGGTGAGCCACTCGGGCTCGTAGAAGAAAGTCAAGACGACCATAACTCCGGCGTACGTGACCATACCCACGAGGAAGGCGAAGTCGAACGTCTTGAGCCAGCTCTCTTCATAGTCGCCAGCCACCTCGCCCTCCTCGACCAGCGACGTCTTGGGCGCCTCGATCGGCTGCAGCGGTTGCGTCTGCCCGTCCGTGCCGTACGTCGTGGGCGGATTGTACTTGGGCAGCATCGTCTCGGGCACGGGCCACACGATGCGCAGCAGCACGTAGATGAGCGCGAGCGCGAGAGTCGGCAGCAGGATCAGCGTCCAGCCCTCGACGCTTGTCATGTTCTCCGGCCACTCGGCGGGCGCGGGCACCGCCACAGGCACGGGCGCCAGCGTCGGCACCGCCTCCACGTCGCTCATGGCGTCCTCAAATCGCCCTCAGGCCGCTAGTTGTCGTCTAAAGAAGCGTCGCCGCCTCCTGATCTACTACTGCAGCCTTGGGCGCGAATTGCAATCTGAAGAGCTGCACGCCAGGATCGGAGGGGTCGAAGGACCATCACTCCGATGGGTTGAAAAACCTCAAAACCTTGGATCGCGAGGATCGCGCGGGAACTTTGTCAAGACTGTTGAAGTCGGTGTGTTTTGATATCACACAGTCTTGAAGTGGATATATAATCGAGACGTGCGTAGATACAGAGATACGTCGCGCCTGATTTGTTTGCTGGAAGAAACGTGATGCAGCGTGTCAACTAGGATGGATGGCGTCGCACTGGATGGCGGGCGGTAATACTCTGCGTAGTATATGGGGAAGCACGTGAACTCCATTCGCTTGAGGTGGGAGCGTGAGGTAGAGGGGAGAGTCGCCGCCTGCTGGTAGCTGATGGTAGTGCCGTTTGGGGTGCCGACGTACGTCCAAAAGGGTGCGCGACCATTCACAGCACGCGACACACGCGGACGCGCGCCCGTTCGCCGCGATCTAAACGCGTCTCATGCGCGCGCTTGAAACATTGCGGTGCTGCGCGGTGCTGACGCGCCGTTGGTAGGCGAACAGGCTCGGGAGGGCAGCAAGGGCGAGAGCGGTCGCAGCGTCACGTGCCGCGCCAGTATTCGCGTCCCGGTGAACTGCTGCTGCATGAGAAGCACGCGTATGGCGTCTCCGCCGTTACGATCGTTTACCAATGTCAGCAGTACGATGAGGGGCAGTCCATCGTGCGATTCGCGTCCTGGCTGCACATGGAGCTCGCATCAGCGCCCGCCGCACTCGGCCCCGTACGCGGCCACCACACGATCATCGCCGCGCCAAAGTCCATGCATCTCCAATGCCGCAACACGCAAGGATAACCGGGCATGGTAGGCAGCATGACCAATACAGCACGCACCACACGCCAACTGCACCACACGTCCAGCATGTCAGTAGTCAACGGCTTCGTGCATAGTACCCAGAGCCCACGCGCTTGCGTCGCTCCCGCTCGCGCATCCAGTCCGCGCCCGCCTCGGCTTCAGACGCACCCCCACCACTGCCTAATACACTCCACCCACCCACCTATGAAGCGCAGACGCAGCGCCCCAGCAACCAGCGCAGCCTGCAGACAGCGAGATCACTGCAGACAGTAGCAGCAGTCCCGCGCCTTCATGGCCCTTCTCCCGGCACTTCGAGAAGGCGGCGGTCGATCTAGAACGTTCCTTCCCCCGGCCCACTCCATCCATCGGCCGCCGAGTCGCCACGTATCCCAAATAGGGAAAGCGACGTCGGAAGGCGCTTTTCCACCAAGGCCCCAGGGTCAGCCACAAATACCTGTCAAAACGCATACTCGTCCACGTCGGTGGAGGGTACACAACATACAAACACCAGCAACTAGAACCTTCGAAAACGGATACCGACGATGGCCCTATTTGACAGTTGACAATCTAGAATCTTCCATTACAGGCGGGATGACCTCTCGTCCATCACCAAACCACCCCTGCATCAACACAGCAGTCCACGACGTCGCCCGCCCTCGTTCAACCACGTCGGTGCTTGGAATATTCCAGCGTGTCCGGTAAACTACCGGCTGATCCGCGGAAAGATTTGGGTGGCCGGCCCAAAGGAAAGCTTTCCCCCTCCCTTTCTTCTTATTTGGCTCGCGCTTTTTGCGCCTGGCCTCGGCGGCCTCACTCTTCAATTCTCCGCCGGATCGGTAAGGAAGCCCCCGACTTAGAAGACTCCACCCTTTCCCCCATACAAGCGTCAAGATGAGCGCCGAAGCCGAGACGTTCGCCTTCTCGGCCGACATCAACCAGCTGCTGAGCCTCATCATCAACACGTTCTACTCGAACAAGGACATTTTCCTGCGCGAGATCATCTCGAACGCATCGGACGCGCTCGACAAGATCCGCTACTCGTCGCTCACGGACCCGTCGGTGCTGGACTCGGACAAGAACCTGGAGATTAAGATCATCCCCGACAAGGCCAATGGCACGCTCACGCTGCAGGACTCGGGCATCGGCATGACCAAGGCCGACCTCATCAACAACCTCGGTACGATCGCCAAGTCGGGCACCAAGGCCTTCATGGAGGCGCTCCAGGCCGGCGCGGACATTAGCATGATCGGCCAGTTCGGTGTCGGCTTCTACTCGGCCTACCTCGTCGCCGACAAGGTGGTCGTGCACTCGAAGCACAACGACGACGACCAGTACGTGTGGGAGTCAGCCGCTGGCGGCTCGTTCACGGTCACGCCCGACACGTCGGAGCCCATCCCCCGTGGTACGCGCATTGTGCTCAAGCTGAAGGAGGACATGCTCGAGTACCTGGAGGAGCGCAAGCTCAAGGACCTGGTCAAGAAGCACTCGGAGTTCATTGGCTTCCCGATCAAGCTCTACGTCGAGAAGACGGAGGAGAAGGAGGTGACGGACGACGAGGAAGACGAGGACGAGAAGGAGGGCGAGGACGACAAGCCCACGGTCGAGGAGGTGACCGAGGAGGAGGAGGGCGAAAAGAAGAAGAAGACGAAGAAGATCAAGGAAGTGACGCATGAGTGGAACCACCTGAACAGCCAGAAACCCATCTGGATGCGCAAGCCGGAGGACGTGACCCACGAGGAGTACGCGTCGTTCTACAAGTCGCTCACGAACGACTGGGAGGAGCACGCGGCCGTCAAGCACTTCTCGGTGGAGGGCCAGCTCGAGTTCAAGGCGTGCCTGTTCACGCCCAAGCGCGCGCCGTTCGACATGTTCGAGGGTGGTGCCAAGAAGAAGCTGAACAACATCAAGCTTTACGTGCGCCGCGTGTTCATCATGGACAACTGCGAGGAGCTCATGCCCGAATACCTGTCGTTCGTCAAGGGTGTTGTCGACTCGGAGGACCTGCCGCTGAACATTTCACGTGAGACGCTCCAGCAGAACAAGATTCTGCGCGTGATCAAGAAGAACCTGGTCAAGAAGTGCCTCGAGATGTTCGCGGAACTGGCCGAGGACTCGGAGAAATACAACAAGTTCTACGAGGCGTTCAGCAAGAACCTGAAGCTGGGCATCCACGAGGACTCGACGAACCGCACGAAGATTGCCAAGCTGCTGCGCTACCACTCGACCAAGTCGGGTGAGGAGCTGACGTCGCTAGACGACTACATCTCGCGTATGCCGGAGAACCAGCCGGGCATCTACTACGTGACGGGCGAGAGCAAGAAGGCCGTGGAGAACTCGCCGTTCATTGAGAAGCTCAAGAAGAAGGGCTACGAGGTGCTCTTCATGGTGGAGGCCATTGACGAGTACGCCGTGCAGCAGCTCAAGGAGTACGAGGGCAAGAAGCTCATCTGCGCCACGAAGGAGGGCCTCAAGATGGAGGAGTCGGAGGATGAGAAGAAGGCGTTCGAGGAGGCTAAGGCCGCCACGGGTGGTCTGTGCAAGCTGATGAAGGAGGTGCTCGACGACAAGGTGGAGAAAGTGGAGATCTCGAACCGTATTGTCGAGTCGCCGTGCGTGCTGGTGACGGGCGAGTACGGTTGGTCGGCAAACATGGAGCGCATCATGAAGGCGCAGGCGCTGCGTGACAGTAGCACGTCGGCGTACATGACGTCGAAGAAGACGATGGAGATCAACCCGATGCACCCGATCATCAAGTCGCTCCGCGAGAAGGCCGAGGCCGACAAGAGCGACAAGACGGTCAAGGACCTCATCTGGCTGCTGTACGACACGTCGCTGCTGACGTCGGGCTTCAGCCTGGACGAGCCCACGACGTTCGCGAACCGCATCCACCGCCTCATCAAACTCGGCCTGAGCATTGACGACGACGAGGAGGCCGCCGACGAGGCCATGGAGGACCTGCCGCCGCTCGAGGGCGAGGACGAGGAGGAGAGCACGATGGAGGAGGTCGACTAAGCGACGCGAGCGAGCGACTGCAGAGGACGACGAGCGCTGCGAACGGTACAGAGCACCGGGTGTTTTGCTCGCCGCTTCACTTGTGATGGCGGCGGCGGCGGGTGACGGATGCAAGTCACTCGGCGAGTGGATGTGTCGGTGGTGCCAGTGATCGCGCCTCGTCGTTGGTATTGCATTTGAGCATTGTCACCGCGTTAGGTTTGGTTAGACTTCTTTCTCATCTCATGCACGAGCGAGCCTTTTGACGAGTTTATATTTAAATACACCACAAAAATGGAGTCGCTCCGCCATTTGTTTCGGTGGTAGTTCATGATGCGATGCGATGGGTTCATGCAGGCATCGAGTCACCCCGGCAGTGCAATGGCCTCAAATAGTCGGAGGTCATGCGAGGCAAGGTCGTCAGCGATGTGGAGCTGGTGATGAAGTGTTCGTTGTGCACTTCGAAGTAATAGCGAAGCAGAAGGACGACTGTGTTGCACTTTCAAGGGCTGAAGCGGAGTTTGGACAGGTTGCGCGGGCCCACTCCATGCTGCCAAATCTGACGCGGTAGGAGTCATGCCTCATGCCGCGTGCCAGATGCTGGATGCCGCATGACGTATTATGACACTCCGGCACAATTATTACAAAAAACATTTTAAAATGTTTCCGTATTGAAGAGATTCATTTTGTAAATATTGCTCGTTCCTTTATAACATTTCCTGCGTGCGACGACGTCTCCGCCATTCAATCCCGCGCGCATCAAACTGTGAAAAACCTCATCCTCCGCCACAACCCACACCACCTGGCACTGAGAACAATCAAATAACAAAAAACCTCGCTGATCTCGGCGAGATGGCTAACTTTTTCCCCTCTCTTCCCGCCAGTATACTTTATTTTGGGCGACTAATTTGGGTTCCTTCCCCTCACATTGTGACTCGAGAAGCCCAGCGAACCGCCGCCACCACTGACGAAGGGCCCTAGAGAATCCAACTCGCCCGCCGCCCGCGACACCTCCACCCGCCGTCCCTCGCGCCCCGCGCGACTACTAGAGAGAGATAGAGGCCACCATGGACGCCGCGAGCCTGCACAACATCCTGCTGCACACGTTCAGCAACGACGAGGCCGCGCGCAAGGCGGCCGAGGAGGCCGTGGCCAACCTGCACACGGTGCGCGGCGCCGTGCTGCTACTGGTGCAGATCGCGGTCGAGGCGAGCGTGGCGCGCGAGATCCGGCAGGCCGCCGCCGTGTCGCTCAAGAACCTCGTGCATAAGTACTGGGAGGGCGCCGAGGGCGCCGACGGCCAGTGGGTGCACGTGTTCCCGGACGACGAGAAGAACGCGGCGCGCCAGAGCGCGCTCGAGGCGCTGCTCGTGTCGCAGGACAATTCGATCCGCCAGCTGCTGGCCGAGACCGTCTCGTACATCGCGCGCTTCGACTTCCCCGAGCGCTGGCCCTCGCTCATCGACGACATCTGCAAGAACACGCAGAGCGGCGACGCCAACCGCATCATCAATGTGCGTTCCTCCGTCCAACTCGCATCACGCGCTCGACGCTAACATCCCGTTCCTTCTCTCCCTGTGTAGGCCCTGCTGGCGTTGCGCCGCGTGGTCAAAAACTTCGAGTACCGCTCCGATGACGTACGTCTCTCTTGCTGCTGTCTGACGTTGCTGAGATGAGGACGAGAGTCTCACGCGTGTTCTATTGTTGTTGGTCGTACAGCGCATGGAGCCGCTGCACAAGCTGGTGGAGCTGGTGTTCCCGATGCTGCTCAACATGCTGACGCAGCTGCAGACCAACAACTCGGTGGAGGCGGCGACCATGCAGCACCTGATCCTCAAGACGTACTGGTCGTGCGTCAAGACGAACCTGCCGCCGGCGCTGGCCGCGCCTGAGAACGTGGTGGCCTGGATGAACCTGTTCCGCGTCATCATCGCCAAGCCGCTGCCCGAAGCCAACGAGGGCGCCGAGCCCGCGGGCCAGCCTACGGACGAGGATGAGCGCAACCAGTGGCCGTGGTGGAAGCTCAAGAAGTGGGCGCTGCAGATCCTGTGCCGCTTCTACACGCGCTACGGCAACCCGAAGAAGGCCGAGGACACGTACATCGAGATGAGTGCCATGTATCGCAGCCAGATCGCGCCCGAGCTGCTGCCCGTGGTGCTCGAGACGCTCTCGCTGCGCAAGAACGGCCGCTTCTGCACGGATCGCGTGGTGCAGCTGTGCCTCGTGTTCCTGCAGGAGGCGGTGGACTCGTCAGTGGCCTACAAGCTGATCAAGCCGCACCTGGGCTTCCTCATCTTCGAGGTCATCCACCCAGTGCTGTGCCTGACGCCCAAGGACCTGACGCTCTGGGCCGAGGACCCGCACGAGTTCGTGCGCAAGACCAACGACGTGTTCGAGGACTTCCTGGACCCCGTGTACGCGGCGTCCAACCTGCTCGCGGATCTGTGCACCAAGCGCGGCAAGGACTGCCTGCCTAACGTGCTAGCCTTTTACAACAACATCCTGACGACGTACCTGGCGACGCCCGAGAACGAGCGCGACTTCATCCAGAAGGACGCGGCGCTGCACGCGCTCTTCTCGCTTGACGGCGTACTGACCAAGTCCAAGGCGCACAAGGATCAGGTGGAGGCCATGATCGTCAACCACATCCTGCCCGAGTTCAAGAACCCGCACGGCTTCCTGCGCCTGCGCGCGTGCCGCCTCTTCTCGCGCAAGTACATTGAGGGCATCCAGTTCCGCAACGAGCAGACGCTGGTCAACATCGTCAACGGCATGCTGGACTGCATGTTCGACCCGGAGCTGCCCGTGCGCATCGAGGCGGCCAAGACGATCCGCTTCGTCGTCATGTACCCGCACTCGGACACGGTCGTGGATGTGCTGCGCCCCCGCCTGCCGCAGATTCTCGAGCAGTTCTTCAGCCTCATGGACGAGATCGGCAACGACGAGGTGGTCGTCGCGCTCGAGCACATTATCGACCGCTTCGCGACGGAGATCGGGCCCTTCTCGCTCCAGCTGATCGCCAAGTTCGTCGAGTTCTTCGAGCAGTTCACGGCCGCGGCCGAGGACGACGAGGACGCGTCGCTCGCGGCCGTGTCCTGCCTGGACGCCATCAACACGATCCTCATGAGCGTGCACAACCACCCGGAGCTGTACGCGCTCATGGTGCCGGCGCTGGCGCCCGTGATCCAGAAGATCCTGACGGACTTTGACTACGTCGAGTACATGGAGAGCGGCATCGACATCCTCGGCTCGCTGGCCTTCTACTCGGAGAAGCTGCCGCCGCAGCTCTGGTCGCTCTTCCCGCTCATGTTCACGAGCTTCAACGACTGGGCTTCGGACTACCTGACCAACTTCGTGCCAGTCATCGACAACTTCGTGGGCCGCGACGTCGAGGGCTTCCTCGCGGGCGTTTGGGTCGACCCGGCCTCCAACACGCAGGTGCGCTACCTGGAGCTCGTGTTCAACATGGCCAAGGCCGTGCTGGACAACGCGTCGGCGCAGGACATCGACGTGGTCGCGGCCTGCCGCGTGCTCTACTCGCTGCTGCACAACCTCTTCGGGCAGATCGACCAGGTCATCCCGGCGATTGTACTGCTCGTGGCCACGCGTCTCGCGGCGCCGCTCGAGGAGTCGACAACGCGTCACCTGCTGGGCGTCTTCTCGTCGCTGCTGCACTACAACCCGGTGCTGACGCTCGAGGCGCTCGAGTCGCTGGGCGCGACGGCGGGCGCGCTCAAGGTGTGGCTGGACGATTTGTCGCGCTACGACACGTTCCTGGACCGCAAGCTGTTCGTGCTGGGCGTCATGTCGATCCTCAAGGTGCCGCTGGACAAGATCCCGGCGGGCCTGCGCCCGCACATGAAGTCGCTCGTGCACGCGGCCATGAAGGTGCTGGCGGAGCTCATCCAGAACCCGCAGCCAGGCATCCACGTGTCGGGCGAGGAGGAGGACGACGAGGAGGGCGAGGCGGCCGAGCAGCTCGAGGAACTGCTGGAGAACGGCGGCTACGACTCGAACGAGGACGCCGAGGACGTGGTGGACGACCAGTACCTGGCCATTCTCAAGCAGCTGCGCGACGAGGCCGACGGCCAGTTCGGGTACGACGACGACAACGACGACGACTACGTGAGCCTGCTGGACGAAGTGGACGAGGTCGAGTTCTTCCTAGGCACGCTGCAAAACTTCGCGCAGGCCCACGCACCCGAGTACGCGTCACTCGAGCTCGAGAGCGACGCCGCCGCCCAGCAGCTGCTCGGCATGTTCCAGGGCGAGCTCCAGCGCCGCCACGAGGAGCGGCAGGCCGCCGCGGCCCAGCAGTAAGCTTACACGCACTTAGTGTGCTGTACTGTCGCTGCAGGGAGTATGCGCGAGCGTGTAAGCTGTGCTGCCAGCAACTTGCTGGTATTTCTGTGGGGGGTGGGGTGGGGTGTGGGGCTGGTTGACCTGGTTGAAGTGGAGGATTTTGGTTTTGTTTTTACTTTTTTTATATGTTTGTGGGGGAGACCACAAGTCAATACAGAATCCTAGGTATTTCTTTACCTCAATCGGAAAACACATCTCTAAATGATTTCCCAAATGCATCGTTTTTAGAAGTTGCCTTGAGGTTTGTATGGTGGCGATCCCAACAGCTACGATTAACCTCGGTTACTCTACATAAATGTATGGGAAGGTTCATGACAATGCTAGCGATGTTGTCCACGCCTAGGTGGTGGCGGCGGCGGCGCCCTTGTCCTCCTCCTTGGGTGCGTTGGCGCCGCCCGCGGGGTCGTCGGCGCGTCCGAGCAGCTCGGCGGCGCCGTTGGCGGCCTCAGACTTCTGCAGCACGACGAGCGTGAAGCGTAGGTGCTGCGCGATGATCATCTCGTGCAGCTTTGTGCGCAGGCGCAGCCACTCCATCTCGCTGTCGCTTGGGTCCGGGAAGAGCTTCTGCAGGTGCTTCTTGGTGCGCGCGAAGAGGCTCAGCACGTGGTACGCGTGCATGACGGCCTCGCGGTACTCGAGGTTCTCGTACTTGACCACGATGCCGTCGTTGCTCATGAGGACGTAGGCCGAGAAGCCCGGCTTGGCCTTGAGCTGCTTGACGGCCTCCTCGATCTCATTCGGCGTCGCGTTCGCCATGCTCGCCGGCCTATCTGTCTATCCGATCAGCCGCAGAGGTTGTGCTGGCGTCCGGATGGCTCAAGCGCCATTGAGACGCGCCGCCCCAGCGCGCGACCGTTCAGTCATGGAGCGCAAAAGGTCGCGAGCTATGTGGCTGTAGATATCTAACCTGTCAAAGCTCGATGGCAGGCATCACCTAAGCTGCAGGCGTCCTGTAATGACTGCCACTGACACATACAAGGCCATCAGCACCGTCCTAATCGACCTGCACATGCATCGCTGCAAGCGTCTGCATCACCACGGTCATCATCGACATCTCACCAGTACATCGGGGCGACGGAGGAGAATATATTAGGGGTGGTTGATTGGCTTACTCCGTGCAGTGCTGGTTGCTTGTTCAACTCAATGCGTGTGGTCGTCAGGAGGAATTTCGCGGACTAAGTGATTTCTATCGCTGCCGTGGCCGTTCTGCGCCAGCTTTGCGGGGGTTTCCCGCTCGGAGGTGTGCTTTTTGCTCGCTAAAGACGCGGGCGACGACGGCGAACGCTGGCTAGCATCACCCAGCGCCACCGCCGGGTTCAGCTCGTCTCCTTTGCCGTTCATCGACACTTTCTTGGCATCAGTCGTGCTCAGAACGCCGTTGACGGCGCCGTTGCTGGGGGAGACGCGCGCGAGCTTGGTCTTCTGCAGTACGAGCGCCTCCTGCTCGGGGTCGAACACGAGCCAATCGTCGGGCCGCTCGATCGTGCAGTTGGCGTGCTCGAGCTTGATCTGGCGCAGCTTCTCGAGCGCGCGCTGCGTCTGCTGTTCGTCCACGGGCGGGGCCGGCGGCGCGTAGTCTTCGTCGTCAAAGCCGTACTCGTCGTCTTCGCCGTCCGTCAGCAGCTCTGGCACGCCGGGTTCTGAGAGCAGGAATGGCACGCTGTCATTGACAACAGCAACAACGCCAACAACATCAGTCAGCAACAACGCGAAGGGTCACGAGTCATCGTCCTATGCAACCAGCGAACGTACTAGTGCGGCAGGTGCACGAAGAGCAGGTCGGACAGCCAGCGGCCCGAGAGAACGATGTGCAGCAGTAGCCACGTCTTCTCAATCCACTGGTAACGCAGCGCGACGAAGCCCACGGCGTAGGCGGTGAGCAGCAGCAGCGTCGACACGGGCGCGCGCACGATCGGCAGCCGCGTGTGGTGCAGCATCACCTCCTCCTTGAGCGTCTCACCGAACGAGAACTGCGGGTACAGTTCGCACAGGCTCACAGCGCGCGCGTAAGCGTCGCCCGCGAGGTTCACGACCATCGCGACGCCCGCCGCGAGGTACACGACGGTCCAGGGCGTGCGCCGCGCGTGGTCGATATCGATCCGCCACTGCATTCTCGCGGCTTGTGGGGCGAGTTGGCGCGCCGCAGTCGGCCAGAAGGAGGTGTAGACAGCCTGGTAGGTCGATGGCACGTTGGGGCAGCAGGAGGTGGCGCGTGTGCAGCGCTACGGGCGCGAGAGGAGGCGCCGAGACCGCTGCAGTCGCTCGGAGGTCGGCGTCGCCTGCGCTTTGGTTTCCCCACGTGGTGGTGGCGGCGTTGTTGCGACGCGGAGCGGCGGTTCGTAACGTGTTGGCGGTTGCGAGTTGGTATTTCAGGAACAATTAACGGTTGCGATACGAGCGTGGTAGCACAGTGCGTGGGTGAATTAGAGGGCGGTGGCGTTGCGGTGTCGTTTCACTGAAGAAAACGGCTGGAGCATAGTGAATCCAAGTGAAAACACTTTCAACCTGCACGATTAGTCGATTGCTCTGCCGCCAGAATCCATCTCAGGAGCAGATGGCGTGGACCCTTTCACGGGGATATAGGCCCATTTGTCCGCACCACGCGTGCAACCGCGCGACCACGATCGTACAGATTCTTGGATCGTACAATTATTATACAAAACCCAAGTGATCATCGAAATGAACCCGACCGAATTGTCCAACCGTCTCACTCTGGATCGTACAAATCTCGAGAGAAGCCCTTTTTGCTTTGGTCCACGTGGGTTGTCGTTGTCGACTGCCATGGCCCTATAGAACCGGCGGCGACGGTACGGCCACGCACTTTCCCGAGTTACCCTTTCATTCTCGGATTTACCCCAGAAGCACCAAGACAAGATGGCCGACCAGCTTACGGAGGAGCAGATTGCGGAGTTCAAGGAGGCGTTCTCGCTCTTCGACAAGGATGGCGATGGAACGATCACCACCAAGGAACTCGGCACGGTGATGCGCTCGCTGGGTCAGAACCCGACGGAGGCGGAGCTGCAGGACATGATCAACGAGGTGGACGCGGACGGCAACGGCACGATCGACTTCCCTGAGTTCCTGACCATGATGGCCCGCAAGATGAAGGACACGGACTCGGAGGAGGAGATCCTCGAGGCCTTCAAGGTGTTCGACAAGGACGGCAACGGATTCATCTCGGCCGCTGAGCTGCGCCACATCATGACCAACCTGGGCGAGAAGCTGACGGACGAGGAGGTGGACGAGATGATCCGCGAGGCCGACATCGACGGCGACGGACAGATCAACTACGAGGAGTTCGTCAAGATGATGATGTCCAAGTAAGCGTCTCGCGCCGTGTGCGTCTTTTTGCCCTGCACGTCTTCGCCTCGGCCATCGTTCTGGATGGGAGCGGTCGTAGACTAATTATTTGACAAAAGCCATAAAAATGAACGGAGAGCAATCTCCTTTTTTCACCCTGTGAGCTCGCATCGTCTCCTCTCGCTCTCTGTCTGCACGCACTGGTTGCCTTGTATATGCCGATATCGCGACGTTGACGGATGTCGGTGTCGACCGTCACGGGATGCCCTCAGGCTGGCACCACCCACTCACTGTCTAGATGCATGCATGAGGTCTATCACGAGTCGTAGTCAAGTCGCATCGGCTCACGCCTCTTCGTACACGGTCTGGCACTCCAGCGGAGTGTTGATGGCGGCAATCTGCTTCCACAGCCGCGCGGAGCCTCCCAGCAGGAACCCGATGATGCGTTTGACCACCTTCAGGTCCCCCGAGAGCGCGTCGCTGCGAGCCTGGTCAGTGCCGAGGCGACAGCACAGCTGGATGGCGAGCAGCACGGCGTTTGGCGGCAGTCGGCCCTCGCTTGCCGCCGTCCAAGAGCGCAGACTCGGCACAAGGCACTGCAGGCCAGCGAGAGAGAGCGACAGGAGCTGGTTCTTGCGCGTCCAGGTCACGCGCCCGCGCGCCGAGATGTGGATGAAGAACTCGCAGTCCCACACTGTCATGGGCGCACCCCGAGCGATGCAAGCGAGCCGCAAGTGCTCGAGACACCCGTCAAAGCCCTGGTTCCCCGGCGCGGGGTAGAGCTGGCTGCACACCTTGGAGTTGAGCACTTCCTGCGGGAAGAACGGCCGCAAAGAATGCATGACCACTTCGTTGTGTCCGCACGCTTTCCCGTACTCCCCGCCCCACTTGTCGACGTCGGCCGGCTGTTTGTTGGGGCGCCACTTGGCCAGAAAGTGACCGGACGCCTTCGACTTTAGGCACGAGCAGAACTGCTGGCGAACCTGGAGCGAGGCTTTGTCTTTGGATGCCCCGTGACGCACCGCGCCGGCCCACGAACCGCCAAAGCGCGTCGCAGTCGCGCCGTCCATCCACTGCGTCTGCGCGGACGTGCGCTCTTCCGTCATGGACGTGCCGACGGACGCGCTCACAGTCACTAGACCCAGCACTTGGAGCTTCTCCTTCCGGTTTTGCGCGTCACCAGTACTAGCTGAAGCAGACTTGCTCTCGGTTTCAACAGGCGAGGCCAGCAAGACGTAGAGTTTCTCTGTCAGCGCCTGCAGCCGCTGCTCGTCTGGCGTCATCCCTTTCTTCTTCTTCGTTTGCTTGCGCCTGCCATCGTCGTCGTCACTATCGCCCATTATATCTGCGCCCTTGGCCATCTTGGCCACCCACTTCTCGTCGCTGTCAGCGGACGACGACTGGCTGACTCGCTTCGAGATGTCGGCGATCTGTCGCGCCAGCTTGAGTCGAGCCTGCAGTTGCTGGACGACCTTCGTAACACTCAGAGCCGGGCTGTACGACGCCTCCACTTCCTTGTCGATCGACCGGGCAACGACCCGGAACACCTGCGCAAACTTTGCGCCGAGTTGATGGACCAACGCGTCGTCTTCCGGCCCAACGAGGATGACGTCTGCCTCTCTAGTCGCTACGCTTGCCGCCAAGTGCTCCGTCGTCACCAGCACGACCTGAATCACCGCGGCAGACGCCACGGTATCACTTTTCTCCGCTGCCAACCGATCAACGTTGGCCTTGCGCTGGCCGCCAGTCATCTTGTTGTGCAACGTCACCGACTGGAAGCCCAGGTGCTTGAACATGCCCGCAAGTTGCTGCACCGTCGCCGTGTGGGCGCCGCCAGACTTGGCAGAGGCCATACCCCAGCGACTTGGAAGCACCACAACGCAGTTGCGGTGCGTCGGGCGCGTGAGGAGCAGCCAGTAGGCGCCGGCCAGCAGCTCGGCGTCGCTCTTCACGCTCAGAGTCTCGGCTGGTCGGGCGTTCTCCTCCGCCGTGGGCTTGTCAGCTGCGACTGACACGCCGCGGGGCTTGCTATCTCCGACCTTGCGCTTCTTCTTGCCGTTCTGACTGTTCGTGCCCTTGTTGCCTTTGCTGCCTTGCGTCTTGGGGCCATTCTTCGCCCTGAAGCATTCATGACAGCGCCGGAAATGTGTAAGACGATCAGCGAACTCTACGTGTTGTAGCCTCATAAGACGCACTTCTTGATAGAGGACGGCGCCGACGCCGCGGAATGGAGCAGTGCTGGGTTAACCACCACGAAGCCCGCGCCTCCTGGCGGGCCCGAGGGCACATGGCCGCCGCCTCCGCCGCCATTCCTGCCCCGCTTGCCCATTGTCTTGGAGAACTGTTGTGAATGGCTTGGAACGGTATCAAATATACGTTTACGCAGGTTAGTTTTACTTGACAGACAACATAGCCAGGTTATCATTTATAAGAGGTGACAAGTTGAAGTCGATGTCAAACAGTCCTTGTTCATTGCATCACCTGCATGGACGACGGTCACCACTCAATGCTGAAGGGAGTGAGCTTGTCACTATCCCTGAAGAGACTCGACCCAGTGCGCGAGGGCCTTC
>JAASGW010000710.1:0-14724 GCA_023334395.1 Phytopythium sindhum | reverse complement strand
CGTCCAATCTTGGCGGCGGTAGGCCAAAATCTGGCCTCGCTCGAGTTCAGTCAGTCTTGTCCCTCTGGGCATGCTCAATCAGCCGATCTTTTGAAACTGAAGGTAGCCTCCGGCTCGGCTAGGACTGGCAAAGACGTTCGTACGTCTTTACGGCCGTAGAATCTTCTAAAAACCTAAATAACACGGGGGTTATGAAATTTTCTTATAAATATGACCGGGCTGATTTTGGGGTTACACTCTGTCTCGACCACTTGCTCAAATCGAACGCGGGAAAGAATGGCACCACTGTGTCGCGTTTAGAATAGCTATTTGACGAAATTTCAGCTTTCCAGACCTCCTGTTGGTTAAGCAATCAATCAAAACACCATTTTCTTATAATTTTGGCCAGCACTGTAAAACTTAACGTTTCCCAACAGGCGTTAACCTCCGCCAACTTCCGTGGACGCCCGTTGACCAGAGGCTAATAGTAGCGCCGATTTTAGGGCTGTACTACCGAAGTACTATCATGCGAACAAAGACTGTAGTATAAATTCTACTACTACCATGTCCAACAAAATTTGGATAGTAGCGTACTACGATAGTATTACGGTAGTACTACTCAAATCTTCAAATTATTTTAAAATTATTTTTATTGTTACCGTATTGCAACGCTATATATTATTGACTGCTTACCTAGAAACTGTGAAATATAACGAATAATTTCTGCCGTGTGACCTGCTTCCTGCGCTTCTTAAGTACTGTACTTGCAACAGCAATGCTATTAAACTTGAAGAAGGTTCTGTGTCAGCAAATGTTTGCTTGCAGCAACCTGCATCTCGTTCTGAATGTGCCGCAGATACATGCCTGCAAACAGTTTATGCCTCAACCTTTCGATAAGTGGACCTGATGCCCAGGATTACCACAACTAGCTATTGTACATGTCTCTAGCCGACGCTGTTACGATGAAAATCACGATGGCAATCAAACTGAGGAGCTTCGTTGCTTCTTTTCATTGGTCGCCCTGGGAAGAAGCACAGTAAAAACAAATCAATGAAATGTAATTCGTAAAGTAGTATAAAACTACTATCCTATCAAATCGGGTATTACTATTTCTTACTAGTACTACAGCCCAAATTCTCTTGAATGTAATCTAGTACTGTCGTAGTATAGAAATACTATAGTAGCGATATAGTACTATTTTAAAATACTATGATCCCTTGCCATTGACGTCAACGGACCGTTAGGTTCGGATATACTGTGATGTCAAGTTA
Source organism: Phytopythium sindhum (assembly GCA_023334395.1). NCBI lineage: Eukaryota > Oomycota > Peronosporomycetes > Pythiales > Pythiaceae > Phytopythium > Phytopythium sindhum. The sequence continues at coordinate 13,474 of JAASGW010000710.1, read as the reverse complement.
TTGGTAGTGTTAAACCTCAACGTTGAAGTTCGTTACCAGCAACGTCGCTGCAGGCGTTTAGCTTGACATTCACTGCCAGACGTGAACATCCTGGTGACGTCAAGCCAAACGTTAATCGAAAGGCATTAACGTTCGCTAACGTTAGTAGACATCCGTTGACGTCAAGTAGGACTTTGCGAAAGAGATTCCGGCAGGCCACAACACAAAGTGGGTACCATGTAGTGTCCAATCACAACGTTGGTCAACGTGAAAACGTTAATGCTAACGTTCACTAACGTCGCTATCGACGTCAAATTTGATGTCAAACTTGACGTCAACTGGCAGACGTCAATGTTTGTTAACGTCCATTGGAACGCAGTAGGTTCGACTACCGTAGTCTCTATTTCGAACCCGCCCTCTATTCGAAGCGTTCGTATCAGGTTTAGCCACGCCTGCCACACCCATACCCACGCAAAATGACATGGATGCGGCGGCGAATGGGTGCAAGTGGCGCCTCTCCGTGTCACCGCGACGTCTCCCTTACCACCCTACTCACTCAGTGAACCATCCACCACCTCGACTTCGCCCCACGTGCATCAATGGACGACGAGGAGCAAGCGCAGGGCCACCGCCGGATCGTCGGGGCCGAGATCATCGAGCACGTCTACGAGAGCGCGCTCAAGCTCCTGCTGGTGGCGGCGCTCGAGTTGTACCTGTCGCTGGTACTTGTGGCCTCCTTCTTCGAGTGCTCCGCCAGCACGTGTACGGAGAGCGAGCGTGACGAGCAGGACCTGCAGACGCTGTACACGTTCTCGTGGCCACCGGTAGCCGCGGCGCTCCTGCTCGTGTATGCGCCCGCCGTGTGCGGCAAGTGCGGCCCGAGCCGCGACAACTTCGACCGCAACCTCATGTGGCTCAAGGTCGTCATGTGGGTCATCGCGTTCGTGGACCTGGTCTACGACGAGGACATGGTGCTCAAACGCGGGCCGGGACTCACCGTCGCCGTCATGTTCTGCGTCGCCGATATGGGCCGCTTCGTCATGGAAATGCGCTGCCTCGTGGAGGACGAGGAGAAGGAGGAGGAGATCGACCGCCTCGCCAACATGGTCATTAGCGCGCTCGAGGAGAACCAGCGCGAGACGGCCTTCAAGCACGCCATCCGCTCCGTCATGGAGCAGAACCGTCGCAGCAACGGGAACGGCGCGCTGCTCTCGCCCGCGGACGGAGAAGCGCTCGAGGCGGACGACACCATCCTGTCTCCGCTGGGTGCGTGCTCGTCCCCGATCGACGACCGCGCGCACCCGTCCCCGTACCAGCGGGTTGACTCCTCCGTCGACTACGGCTCCACCGACGCCTCGCGCCCCGCGTACTACCACCAGCCGCTCTCTCGCAGTCAGTACTCCTTATAACGATGCCATCAATTATACAGCATACACATATGCCTAATGCTCACGAAGGTGACGAGCTTCATCATCGCGTTGGGCATCCCTGCGCCTAACGTATACAAACATGTATAACGTGTATACGTTTGCGATGAATACCTCAATTTTATTGGCCAAAAATGGGTCGAAAAAGCTCTATTGATAGTGGAGGTGGTTACCCACCACTTCCATTGTCAATTCCGCTGGTTGGTCGGTTCTGAAGCGCAGGTGTTGACGATGGAGCGACGGGTGCTTGCGCGAGTGCTGCGGCAGGCGGACCCCTTCTTCCTCATCGCGGGCCCGTGCGTGCTCGAGTCGGAGCGCATGGTGATGGCCGTGGCCACCAGGTGCAGGCAGTGGGTGTTCTACAGCCACCGATGCGTGGAGATGCTGATGGTGACGACGTTGACAGGCTGGCGGAGATCCGTGAGGCGCTGGGCATCCCCGTCGTGTTCAAGGCCAGTTTCGACAAGGCCAACCGGCAGGATCTCGACAGGTCCGTGCGCTTGGTGGTCAGGCCTGAAGCGTGCTTGATATGACACTGACGATGCGCGTTCCTCAGCTACCGCGGTCCGGGGATGGCAGTCGGCCTTGAGATGCTGCAGCGAGTGCGCAAGGAGACGGGGCTTCCCGTGCTCACCGACGTCCACGAGACGCACCAGGTCGCTCCGGTTGCGCAGGTCGTGGACGTGCTTCAGATCCCCGCGTTCCTGAGCCGACAGACAGATCTGCTGGTCGAGGCCGCGCGCTCGGGACGACTCGTGAACCTCAAGAAGGGCCAGATGCTGTCCGCAGACACCATGGTGCGCACACGATCTTCGTTGTCATGACTATCACCTTGGTGATGTCTGCGATTGCTAGTGTGGATTGGTTGGTCTTGACGATGACGGATGGTGGCTGGATGTGCAGCTGCTCGCGGCCAAGAAGGTCTCAATCACACAGGGCAACGACGGTGACGCCATCACTGCACAGCCAATGCATCGCTGGCGATAAATGATGAGACTGACGTGGTGCGGGATCTTCTTCCTCTTGGTTCTGGTGGCAGACTTCATCTTGACGGAGCGTGGCAGTATGTTCGGCTACGGCGACTTGATCGTGGACCCGCGTAACCTGCCGAGGCTGCGGCGGTCGAACGGCTTGGTCATCCAGGACGTGACGCACAGGTAGGATTTCCGTATCATATTGGAGACAGGCAAAATCCTCATGAGGGACTGATTGCCTTCTTGCTTGGTGTTCACAGTGTGCAGCGCCCCAGTGGATCCTACCCCGGAGCCAACACTAGCAGTGGCTACCGCGAGTTCATCCCGACCATCGCGCGGATGGCGGCGGCGGTGGGTGTAGACGGATTCTTTATGGAGACGCACCCCGATCCTGACCAAGCGCTGTGTGACGCCGCGACGATGCTGCCGCTGGACGAGCTGGAGCCGCTTTTGCTCGAGTTGATCGACATATCCAGAGCCTCCAAGGCTCGGAATTGAGCGTGTCGTCGTAGCATTGCCCGGCGCCATAAGAATGATAGCACTTACCAGGACTACGAGTCTCGAAGACCTTCCTCCACCACAGGTAGCGGGTGGTCTTTGGCCCACAGCTTCTTGAGCATGCGATTGATTTTGCGATTGAAGCGGTCGGGTCGAGGTTGTCCTGTCTTGGAGCTTGCGAGGCGGCGGTTTGGCTTAGGGATCTTCGGCTTTCGTGGCTGCTTATGCGAGCAATACCGCTCCTCAGGTGGACGCACTGGGGCTTGCGCGACAGTATCGAGCACGCGTGTGCGCGCGCCGTAGTAGTCCTTCATGTTGTTCACCCGCTTCACCTTCTTTAGCATTTCCTGCTTGTACTGAGCCTCGAGACACTCAATGAATGCCCCTTTCCGAACGTCTTCAGCCTTGACTTCGGGGATGGTTGATGCTTCTCCCTGCTCTAGCGCTTGCTGATGCATCGCGTACAGCTGCTGAGACGCTTTGCACAGCGCCGGGAGGTCCGAGATGGCGTCTTTCCTCGCGACCTTTTCTTGGTGCGGCGACGCAACTAACGTGCTTGTTATGGTGTGCTCACCTCCTTTCTCTTGGTTGCCTGCGGTGGTGCTTGACGTGGCAGGAGGGTGTGATGCGGGTTGAAGGCCGCTGCAAATTTTGTCGGCGACGATTTGTCGCGCGATCAGCTTCAGACTGATACGTCGAGCGGCAGCATTCGTCGGCGATGCAGTCAGCGGCGGATGCACGGGCGACGGCCGAAGTTTAGATGGAGCCTGGTCGGAACCTTGGTTGTTGTTGGTCGCAGGTTGAGTGCTAGGCTCGTTTGGAACGATCCCGACCGATTCAACCAGCGTGTTGACAAAGTTAACGGTGTTCTTCACGGCAAGCGCTCTCACTCCCATCTCGAGCATCTTCTTTGGGCGAATCGGACGGGGTTTCTTTTCGCGGTCCGCCTCCTTCTTCTTGCAGGCAATCAGTGATGGACACGCGAGGTCGCCAGTAATGTGATCCGGGCTCCCGCACCAGCCGCACATGCACTTGCCGTCGAGCATCATTTCCTTTGTTGAGCTGAAAAGTGTTGTCAACAGCTGCGTCAGCAAGTGCTCATAGTGAGTCGAAAACGAGCAGTATCGTACAGCGTGAGTGTGATGCCCGGGTTGGCAAGTGCGAGCTTCATTCGGATCTTCCGCCAGTTCTCTCGCGCTTGTGCCAGCTTGAGGAACTTGCTGTAGGACTCGAGGATGTGATCGAGTCCGTGCATGAAAAACAACTCCTTCCATGTCTCCCGCTGTATTAGCAATAGCACACGAACCATAATAATGAGTCGAACGGGATTCCTCCGACCCATCGCGATACCTTCCACAAAGGATGCACGTACATCCATGATCAGCGTCTTCACATCCGTAACTATAGCATCATCAGTGATCCATCCATAACGTCAGACGCGTGCTCCTTGCGCACCATGATAATGAGCAAACACACACTCGATGCACTCACCTGCAAGCAAATCGGTTGTACAGAACGGTCTGTCGAAAAAGACCGGGTACTCTCCACAGATGTCGTGGTCTTGGTACAGGTTGAGCTCGAGCGCAACTTTTCGCACCATAGTATTGTCTTTGGCACGAAGATCGTTGCTCGCAGACTGTTTCCGTGGGTCCTTGGTGTTTACCGCTGTGCACTTGTAGACTGTTCCGTTGTCGTTCAGATGCTGAAGCATTGGCCGCGTCTCCTGCACTATTCCCGAGTAAATGAAGTACACCACGTTGGCCTCAGAGCCTACGCGCGTGAGAAATGTGTCAGCAGCGAAGGACAGGTGCCGCAAACGATTTGATAGCCGCGTCAGCTCTCCGTGCGGCCACCCGTCAAAGAAAAACAGCGTCTCCAGGAACTCGGCGGGCGTAAAGTCGAGCTGCGTCGAGTTCGTAATCCGAATGAGCCTCTGATATGCACCGCGTTTGAGGCAGATGAACGACGTGGGTACGTCACACACGACCGTGCACGACCGCCGTGCAGTCGGGTCCAGCACCGCCAACTCGCCAAAGGTTCCGCCGGCCGTGATTTGCTTGATGAAAGAGCCGAAGTTCCTTGCGTGATGCCGGGTCGTGTCGTCAGTATCGGTCACATTCCCGCCATCCGAGTGCTGCTGCTGGAGTCCTCGGAAGTAGCGATCGCTCCTCTCCGGGGTGCCTGTCATCTCCTCTTGAATCGCTCGCAGCTTCGCCTTCGGGTCGATGAACAGCGACACCGACCCGGAGATGATGATGTAGAACGTGTCGCCAAAATCTCCCTGGTAGCACACGGCGCCCTTGGGCGGCAGCTCAAGCAGCGTCATCTCCCGGCAGATGGTCTTGCAGATGATCTCCTGCGCGCCCTGGAAGATCTTGTTGGTGCTGCCGTTCTTGAGCACCCAATCGTACAGCACGTCGATATCCTGGCTGTCGCGCGCCTCGGGCGGCTTGTGCAGGATCGCGTGGATGCTCGCGACCTCCTTCATGCGCTCACGCTCCTGCTCGGACGCGAGCTGCGTCAGCAGCTGGTCCTGCAGCGCCACCAGGAAGGACGCGCGGTGCAACGACGGGAACCGCTGCAGCGGCACGCCCGTCGGCCGTCGCCCGCCCCCATTCGCCGGCCGCGTCGCCTGCATGGACCCGTCAGTCGGAGAGGGAGGTACAGGCGCCCTGACGCTCGCAGCGGTGGCTTTGCGCGCGCTTCAACGCAGAGAATCGCAGCGACATGGGCGATCCCATTTACCCATACTATTTTTACACAGGCAAGTGTGGAAACCGGGAAAGTTCACAAGAAACTTCAACTCTTGACCTCCTTAACCCGTCGAAAATGACCCATTACCCTTTCTTACTTTTGTTAAGCACGGTAAAGAGTCACTTCTGACTGGACATAACGTTGAACTGCGTCCTTTCTTCTCGTTTGCAAGACGCGTAAAATAACGGACGTGCGTTATTTAAGCGTTTGATTACCTTTTTTCTCCTTCGGGTCAAGAAAGGCGCCGTCCATTCCATCAGATCGCTGGGTGTAAGGAAGCCAAGGAGATCGAAGCTCGCAGCAAACAGGTCGACGCGTTTCCCCCCTCTTTCCCCCTCCTCTCCGCTACTCGAGCAAGCATGTCGCTGTCGCTGGACTCGTCCAAAGCGTCCGAGTTCCTGCGCTTCATGGCGCGCTTCTGCGGCGTGAACATCGTGTCGGCGGCCTCGGGCCCGATCCGCGTGCGCCTGGGCAAGAACAACGAGATCTACGAGCCCACGACGATTGCCAAGCACTTCGCGCGCCAGGCGGACCGCGAGGCCGAGCTGTGCGGCGCCACGCCGCTCGAGAAGGCGCAGATCGCCATGTGGCTGGACTTTGCCGCGGGCATCGAGAAGTGCCCGCCCGCCGCCGCGCCCACGCACTGGAAGGTACTCGAGAACACGCTGCAGACGCGGACCTACTTCTGCGCCAACCGCGTGACACTCGCGGACGCCGCCGTCTTCTGGACGCTGTACGCGGCCGTCAGCAAGTTCTCGGCCAAGCAGCGCGCCGAGTTCGTCAACCTCGTGCGCTGGTTCGACCAGGTGCAGCACACGGTCGGCGTGCGCGGCTTTCGCGACCTGCCCGTGCTCGACCTCGGCCGCAAGCAGTACGCGCTCACCGTCTAGGAAGCGCCGGCACGAGCAAATAGAAGACGAGGAAGGGAGAGAAGAGAGAAAGACGCAAGGAGACGCCTAGGTGCCGCGCGCGGTACGTCATGTAAGCGGCGTTGCCGTTGTGGATGAATGATGTCTCGCTGTTTTATCACACTGAGCTCGTGCGTTGTTCGCAAGCATAGTGTCCTCAGCTGTGGTTTGTACTGGCTGCGCTGCTGCTTCTTGGAGATCCGCGATTGCTGGTATTCAGCGATTTCTTGATCGTCGTCTTTAAAGGGTGTTTCAGGTCGCGAAGCATGGCTTCCCTCTCCTCGACGAACGTCGAATTATTGCTAACGACGCGCCAGTGAGTGCGAGTACCGGTACCATCCATCTAGCTGCGCAGTGCCACACATTGAGAAGAAGCGTCACCTCTGCTGCATCCTGGTGCCTATGGAGAGACGACTGCTGTTTTCGACGTCTCCCAGCACTGGCAGCGCCGATGCGCTGCGTACAGCAATGTGGGCCGACGGTAGCTTGGCGCGTCTGATACGCTAACTGCAGCGCTATGGTTTGCCCTTTGCATATAAATAGCCGCGATCTCCATGCTGCTGACGATGCGAAGGAGCCGTTTCTGCCAGTTCAAGACGCTGCCAGCCTAGCAACTGCTCGGCACCGACATCCTCAGCGCTTCTGTCGAGAAGTTCACGCGTTCGACTCCGCGCCGACTGTTCTGTTCGCGCCGCGTGGTTAGCCAAGATGCCGCTGTCACAGAGCGAGCCCAGTCCGATTCGACACCACCAACAGCCGCAGGAGCTGCCGCCAGCAGCGAGCCGCGTCGAAGTCATGTGGACCGTCCCCGCAATCGACGGCGATGCACCCAGCGCACGCGGAGGCCACTCGGCCGTGCTCGCGGGCGAGATGCTGTACGTCTTCGGCGGTCACTACTTCGGCAGCCAAGGCGTGTTCGTGTACCTGAACGACCTCCACCGACTCGACCTGCGCACATCGGCGTGGGCTGAGATCGTGTTCCCCAAGAAGAAGAAGAAGTGGGGCAAGATCCAGGGAATTACCGCAGAAAATGGAGAAGACGACCAACCGGTCATGCCGAGTCCGCGATACAACCACTCGGCCGTGCTGCTTAATGGAGGAGGGCGTATGTTCGTGTTCGGTGGTCGCGGCGATGGCCAAGGCGCCAACGTCGGCAAGAACGGAGAAGGAGTCGCGCTGCGAGACATGTTCTTCCTCGACCTGGACGCTCTTGCGTGGTTCCAGGTGCAGTGGACGACCGACTGCCCGCGCGGGCGCTTCGGCCACGGCTGCGTGGCGGTCGACGACGCGCGCATGGCCGTGTTCGGCGGCTGGGACGGTGCCACCAGCATGAGCGACCTCTGGATGTTCGACTCGCACACGTTCACGTGGCAGCAGCCCAAGTGCCGCGGCAAGCCGCCCACCGCTCGCCACAACATGTCCATGCTGCGCGTCGGCGGGTCCACGACGTCGACGACGCTGATGGTGTGCGGCGGCTACTCGGTGCTAGTAGGTCAGCTGCCGGCGTACAACAAGGACGTTTTCCTCCTGGACGTGGATACCATGACGTGGAGTCGTCCACGACTCGTGGGCGAGTATCCGACTGCCACGTTTGGCCACAGCGCGTGTCTTCTAGACGCGGAAGTCCCCGGCAAGAGCGATGAAGACGAGAAGGAGCAGTTTGCACTCGTGCTTGGCGGCTGGTCGGGCACGGAGCGATCACCGCTGTACATGGGCGACAAGAGCGTGCGCGAACTCGTCAAGATGGAGGCGCGCGAGCAGCGGTTGACCGGCGGGGAGACTGCTGCTCAAGACGGCAGCGCCAAGCGCCGGCGCTGGACCGAGGACCGCACGCGCGAGCTGCAGCAGAGCTCGTCCTACGCCCGCGTGCTGGGCGTGACGCGCATGGAGTGGTTTCGCCTGCGCGCGCGCGGCGTCGAGATCGCGAACCGCTACGGCCACTCGGCGACGCGCGTCGGTCCGCACGTGTTCCTGTTCGGCGGCTGGGACGGCAACCGCGCGCTCAACCAGCTCGTCGTCGGTCAGGTCTCCACCACAGAGTGACAAGTAAGTGGTCGTAGCCTCATGCACAGCACTGACAGCGCCAATATCCTTGATCATACTCTCCCGAGTGTCTATTTCATTAGCGCCGAAGCCACGGCAGCTTCGTCTGCCTACTCTAGCCGCGCGACCTGGGCCTTGGTATCCTCTGCGAAGGCCACGAGCGTCACGGCGCCGCGCTGCGCCTGGCTGTCGCGTGTGCGCACGTTCACCTGCTGCTGCGCTTGCTCCTGATCGCCGACAACCAGAATGTAGTTGTAGCCCGCCATCTGCGCCTCGCGCACGCGTTTGTTGAGCGTCTTGCTGCCGTCCAGCACGTCGATGTACTTGAGGCCGCCGTCGCGCTCCAGCGTCGCCACCACGCTGCGCGCGTACTCACGGTGCGCGTCAGCGATCGGGAGCACCGCCACCTGGCGCGGGCTGAGCCAGAGCGGCCACTTGCCACCCGTGTGCTCGATCAGGATGGCCATCATGCGCTCGATCGAGCCCAGCACGGCGCGATGGATGATGATGGGCGTGTGGTCCTGGCCGTCGGCGCCGTCGTACGACAGCTCGAAGTTGCGCGGCAGCTGGAAGTCGAGCTGGATCGTGCCGCACTGGTGCTGCCGCTGCAGCGCGTCCGTGACCACGATGTCGATCTTGGGGCCGTAAAACGCGCCGTCGCCCTCGTTCACAGTCCACGGCTCGCCGAACTCGTCCAGCGCCGTGCGCAGCTGCGCCTCGGCGCTGTCCCACACGCTCAGCTCGCCCATGTAGTTCTCTGGACGCGTCGACAGGCGCAGCTGAAACGTGAACCCGAACACCCCGTACACGTGCTGGATGAAAGCGAGGCACTCAGAGATCTCGCGCTGTACCTGGTCACTCGTGCAGAAGATGTGCGCGTCGTCCTGGTGGAAACGCCGTACGCGCGTCAGACCAGTCAGCGCGCCCGACGCTTCGTTGCGGTGCAGCGCTGAGAAGTCCGCGAGGCGTACGGGCAGCTCGCGGTACGAGTAGCGGCGCGACTCGCGGAACAGGAGGCAGTGGCCGGGGCAGTTCATGGGCTTGAGGCCGAACTCATCCACTTCACCTTCGTCCGCCGCGTGGTGGTGATGACGATGGTCGTGGCCGTCATGCTCATGGTTGCATTCGGAGGCATCGCTGATGCCCTGCGAGACCATGAACATGTCCTCGTGGTAGTTCTTGAGATGCCCCGACGTCTCCCACAGCTGCTTTTTGAAGATCAGCGGCGTGATGACCTCGTCGTACCCGCGCCGGCGGTACTCGTCGCGGATAAAGTTGGCCAGCGTGTTGAACACGCGTGTGCCGTGCGGCAGGAAGAAGCATGAGCCGGGGCTCAGCTGGTGGAACATGAAGAGTTGCTGGTTCTTGCCGATCACGCGGTGGTCGCGCTTCTTGGCCTCCTCCTGCAGGTGCTGCCACTCCTTGAGCATCGCGTTCGACGGGAACGACACGCCGTACACGCGCTGCAGCAGCGCGCGGTCCTTCCAGTGTGACGCACCGCAGCGCGTGATCTGGAACGACGACAGCAGACCTGAATATCGGAGAGCAAAGGCAAGGAGCATCGTCAGAAATGCACCGAGGCTCCGTGTCGTCGAGAGATGTGTGTCCACGTGTAGCTCTGAGACTACTCAATGATAGAGTACAGAGTCGTTCGAAAGACAGCAGTGGTTGCTATAGGACCCCAAGCCGACACGCGGAGCGCGTCAGGCCGTAATGAGAGAGCAGCACACGAGATCCCATCTCTGGTCGCCGCGCGCTGCTCTCTGAGTCCGGAGAACATATAGGAGATACACAATGAGCAAGACAACGTACCGGTGTGCGGGACGTGCGGGCCGCGGCACAGATCGATGAGCGGGCCGCAGCGGTACAGCGAGATGGTCTCATCCTCGGGGATCTTGTGCAGCATGTCGCGCTTGAACTCCGAGTAGGCGAACAGCTCGTCGGCGAACTCGCGCGTGACCTGGAGCCGCTCGAACGGCTGTCGCTGCTTGACGATGGCCTTAATGCGCTTGATCAGGTCGTCGAAGTCCGACTCGGACACCGTCAGCCCGTCCTCGAGGAACATCTCGTAGAAAAAGCCGCCCTCCGACAGCGCCGGGCCGTCGCACAGCCGGATCTTGTCCTGGAACTTCTCCTCCAGCGCCTGTTAATCATCAGAAGGGGATCACAGAGCGACACGGCACGCTTAGTTCGCTGGTAACCACCTCAAGCTATATAAAGCGGTCCGAACCTGGCCGAGGACGTGGGCCGATGAGTGCCAGAAAATGTGCTTGCCCTGGTCGCTCGAGAAGCTGCCCGCACATTGAACAGCGAGTTAGAACCACGGGAAGCGCTCCACTATCTGCGTCTACAGCCACAGCCACGTACTCGAGCAGCTGCAGCTCGCCCGAGCGCTCGATGGGCGCGCGCAGGTCGATCACGCCGCCCTCGAGCACCGCGGCGAGCGCCTGGATCTTGGGCAGTCCGCGCTCGTGTAGCTCCTTGAGCACGTCGATGGGCGTCGACACGCCAGCGACGCCCTCGAACGTGAAGATCTCGCCGCTTTGCGCCTGACGCACCGCCAGTTGCACGGGCAGCGCGCGCTCGGTGGCCTCGGCGCGCCGCTGCGCCAGTTGCGCCTGCTGGCGCGCGTGCTCCTGCTCCCACAGCGCGATGCGAGCGTCACTGATGGACACAGTCGCGAACCCGGCTCTGGGCAGGTTGGAGGCGGCAGGAGAGACCCCACGTAGCAGCAGCGCGCGCACGGGCGCCACGCGCAGCCACCGACGCATCTTTGGGCGGTAGGCGGAGCTCGTGGGGGCGGACAGGAAATGATGGGCGAGCAACCAACTCGACCGATAAAAACGCACCGCAGTGACGCTAAGTTCGGTTTGGGGGTGTTGCGTACTTGCAGGTCTCTGTATCCGTATATACGTCTGACGAACCTTCAACGGTAAACGTATATGTTTATATGTTGGAACAGCTTCAACCACTTCTGCTTTGGTTGGCAGGTGGTGTCGGCAACCGTCGGGGGTGGAACTGGTGAATGTTAGATGCATTCGAGTCACTAGCCATTGGATGGTGAGGTTGCATCTCATGATGGGCGATCGCTGGTGATGTCTAGGTGGTGCTTTCGTCGATGTACCGACGGAATTAGGACGGCGACGCTGTGGACGGGCGCTGAAGGCCGGGGGGATCCTTGCGCGCGTCCCACAGGCGCGCCCGGTCGCCGGTGTCAAAGTTCGAGGTGCGGTCGCGCAGCGCGAGGCATAGATAGCGGCCGTTGGTCGCGTCGAGCATGGCCTGCTGGAACTCGGGTGACTGCGCGTGCTTGGCGATCTGCTTCAGCCGGTCGTACTCTTCACTCGTCAGCGTTCCGCGGTCGCTCACGTCAAGCAGTCGCTTGTCGACCTGCTTGTGCACCAACAAGTTTGTCTGGGCGAGCACTAGGCGCATGTTCTTGGGGATGTTGAGTGCACCGCGGAGTGTGTCGGCGTCGACTCGCTGTCGTGTAAGAAGCGCGTTGTTCAGCTTCATGCCGACCTCCAGGCCGACGTAGTGGGCGGCGTGCTTCTTGTCCTTTTGCTCCGACTTGAACTGCTTGCTCGCTTCCTGCTGGCTCAAGTTCTTGCGCAGGTTGTGCGCGTGGTAAGCCACGTTCTGCAGGTTGTCCATGGTACCAGCGTCGTACTCTCACTCAAGCTTGGCCACTCCGTGATTGGTCAGGCCCGCCGCGACGATAGCGATGTCCACTATGTTCTGGATTGTCATGGCACGTGTGTTCGTGTCTAGGATAAACCCGACGTTGGACAGCACCCACTTGGCCACGTCGGGCTTCTTGGACTTGCCATGCCGCTGGATCTCGCTCGTCAATTCCTCGTCGTGGTTCTTGATGTAGTTGCGGTACTTGGCGAACCGCTCGGGGTCTTGCTGGAACCACTTGTGGGCGATGTTGGCGTTCTTGTCGTTCTTCACGATCTGAACAGAGGAGTAGCTGCTTTCTCGAGGCGGCCGGGCCGCTGTCGCTGTTGGCTTGATTGTCTTCTTTTCTTCATCGTCGAAGTCGAGCGCGCGACCGGTTCGAGATTCGGACCCCGCGCAGGCTCCTTTCTCGGTGTGGTTGTCGGGGAACTTGCCATAACGTCTCAGTGTCGAATGCGTGCAACAGGGCAAGATCGTTTGTGAGGAAGACCCAAATCAAGATATAGATGCACCTTTGATTGGCAAGAAGATGGCAGGACGATGTTACGCAGTGCACTGTAGTGCAGCGCAGACATGACGTCTTCGAGACCTGACCGCAGCCTTGTTGATGTGTTTGTTGATTTGTCTGCTGTCTGCGTGTCGCTGCCGTCTGAGTGTCGGCTGCCTGGTTGCTCGACATCTCCGTTGGCGCTACCTTCCGGGCCAAGTCCTGACTCCCTCTCCAAATTGAGACAGCACTAATCAAAACTACCACAAGATTTCAAGTGCCGTCCTCGAAGTGATAAGCACGCACTCAAAATAATTACGCCGATCAAAACGCCAACATGCAGATGTATCATTTACCCATACTCACCGCTCCCTTGCGATACCTTGGTGATTTAAAACGCTAGCGTTCTCATTGCTTTGATGGTGATGGCCTGAGCGTGTGGCGAGCAACGCGAAGAGCGACTCGGGACGCGCCATCAACTCATCTGGGCAACCGAACTCCGCCACGCGGCCTGCGTCCATCACGGCGATCTTGTCGCAGTGCAGGATCGTGTTGATGCGGTGCGCGATCACCAGCACCGTTTGCGTCACGAAGCTCTCCTTGATGGTCTGCTGGACCAGTTGGTCCGTCGCCGTGTCCACGTTGGCCGTCGCCTCGTCCATCACGACGATGCGGCTACGCTTCAGCAGCGCGCGAGCGATGCACACGAGCTGTCGCTGGCCG